>SEYY01024622.1:232500-247500 GCA_009176605.1 Armadillidium nasatum | reverse complement strand
TGCTAGTGTGCGGCCGACTTAAAGATACGAATATTTTTAACTTTTTTCTTCTTTCTGGTTTATCGTATTCTAAGTTTGACGTTCCCTTTCACTCCTCATGATAATGTATGAAGCACCAATTTACCAACATCTATTCTACAATGTCACTCACTTTGTCGTCATTTGTTTATCTATTATTATTTCATTCAAACTTTCATAGGACTTAGCTTTTATTTCTTTCTGTAATTCCATTCTAGTTTTACAGCAGATAATTTTGAAGGTTTTACGAGTTTTGAATTAATTTTTTAGAGATAACAATTTTTTTTACTATATTTCTATAACTTCCTGGCTAAGCTTCCTCACACACCCTGTCCAAGATGATATGTCGTTTTATCTTATGTTTTCACATTGCTCATTATATTTTGAATCATTTTGTTGCAAATGAAACATTTTAAATGTATGTACGGACTCATTTCATCTTATTTCCTCCTTATGTATTACCCGATTTTTTTTCTAGTCTTGAAAGTAAGGTACCTATTTTGGATTTTTTTCACATCAGGTTAATACACTGTTTTCGCACCTATTGGTAAATCTGACCACAATCTAATTACTCTTAATTTTCAAGCTTTCTCTCCAACTGCTCCACCCTGCCCTAAGCATATCTTCTTGCACTTTGATCGGGCTGACTGGTGGGTTTTGCTTTGCTTCTATGCTAACTATCCTTGGAGTGGACTGCTTTGTCTCTGAAGACGCGTCAGTCTCTGCTGATAAGGTGAGGGCTGTAATCGTTGATGGGATGAGCAGGTTCATTCCACCTTCATCTAAATCTTTCTCTCCTCAAAATCCATGGTTCGATCGCGCCTTCTCTCCTGCTATTCAGGCTAGAGACATCGCGTATCGAGGGTGGAAAAACTCTCCTTCTCCTATCACTCTTGCTAATTTTCATTCTGCTCGGAATCGTTGCAGGGATATTCTTCGACGAGCAAAGCAGACTTTCACAAAACGTAGGTGTACTGAGCTAAACTCTCCTACTGATAAATTTTTCTGGCCTCTTGCCAAAAATACCTCTAACAGCTTTTGTAAATCTTCCTTTCCTCCTCTTATTCGCTCTGATGGTTCTGTTGCTAACACTCCAACTGAAAAGGCTAATCTCTTCGGCCTCCTATTCTCCTCTAATTCAACCCTGGACGACTCCGGCAACCCTCCTCCTATTTCTTCTCTGAGAGGTCCCATGCCTTTACTTGTGATTACACTTGATCAGGTGCATGGGCTTCTGAAATCTATGAACGTAAGGAAGGCAAACGGCCTGGATGGCATTCCTCCCCGAATTTTAAGGGAGTGTGCTTCTGAATTGGCTCCGTCCCTCGTTCAACTCTACTCTCTATGCCTCAGTACTAATACTTTTCCTCAGTGTTGGAAGCGCGCATTGGTCCAGGATATTCCGAAAAAGGGTAACGGCTCTGATCCTTCTAACTATCGCCCTATAGCTCTCACTTGTATTCCAAGATCTTTGAAACCCTTCTCAACTATCACTTCTTGGATCATCTGTAATCTCATTCCCTTCTTTCTGATCATCAGTATGACGTTCGAGGTCTACTGGTGATATACTTTCCTATTTCACAAATTTATGGTCTTCTGCCCTTAGGGACCATGGGGAGACTTGGGTGGTGGCGCTTGATACATCTAAGGCATTTGACCGGATATGGAATGCGTCACTGCTTTCAAAGCTCCCCTCCTTCTCTTTGCTTACTTATGTCTAGCTTTCTTTCTAATCATTCCATTTCGTCTGTTGTTGATGGAGCGACTTCTTCCTTTCCTGTCAATAGTGGTGTTCCTCAGGGCTGTCTCTTTTCTCCTACTCTATTCTTACTTTTCATTAATCTTCTGAGCTGTTCATCTAACCCTATCCATTCATATGCCGATGATTCAACCCTCCATACTTCTACTCATTTCAAATCTGCTCCTTCCTTTGCATGTAGAGTTGCCTCGCGTCTTCATCTTTTCGATTCCATTCTTGCAGATCTGGATAGAATTTCCCAGTGGGGTCGTCTCAATTTTGTTAAATTCAACTCTTTTAAAAAAACAACTTCTAGAAATCTCCCTCTCAAAGACACCTCCTAACTTTTCTATTTCTTTCGATGGTTCCCCCATCTCTCCTGTTGACAATATAAACATCCTTGACCTACACATAAACAAAAAAATGTCTTGGAAACCTCATTTCACAATGGTTGCTACAGCGGCTTCAAAGAAGCCGGGAGTTCCGTTTAGAATGAGAGAATTTTTTTCTTCTTTCGCAGTTACTCCAATTATACAAGGGTCTCATCCGCCCTTGTATGGAGTACTGCTCTCATATCTGGGGTGGCTTAGGTTTCACCAGTCTTTTGGATAAGGTTGAGTCAAAGGCTAAAAAACTTATAAACAGTTCCGTACTTTCGGATTCACATGACTCTTTATCTTTGCGACGCGACGTTGGTGCCTTGTCTCTTTTTTTTTTCTATAGGTACTACAGCGGCAAATACTCGAGGAAACTATCCACCCGTATACCTCTACCTTTACGTCGTCCTCGTAGCACAAGGGGTGCATTGTCTGCGCATCAATTTTGCGTGGACATAGGCAACTCCAGGCTTGTCCGCTGTGGTGCCTCCCCTTTCCTGCTACATCTGTTCTGTGGAACTCTCCCCATCTTCTGTTTCCTGCTGAATTTAATCTCAATTTCTTTAAAGCCCTCGTCTGCACTCACCAAAGAAATTTGCGTTAGGTTAGTGCTGCAGGGGTCTTTAACTATTTTTATTCTTCTGACACCCCCTCCTTGAATAGGGCTTTGCCCGTGAGTGGTGCGATGTGTAAAAAAAAAATAGTACTGAGGAAAAAGGATGTGAATATATTTCTACAACATATTTCAACAAAGGATCGGAAAGTAATACGATATGATGATAGTATTTTTAAATATGAGTTAAAGCAGAATTATTTAATAATTCGGGTATTCCCTTGAAAAAGATTGAAAATGATTGCCCCTAAACTACTCAAGACTAGAAAACCTTTAAACTAATTTAAGTTCAAAGAGAATCCTAAAGGATTAAAAGTGATTTCACACGCAGTTTCACTACTTTATGTTCTAAGGCATACTTATTCGGTAATTGAAAAATATTAAAAATTATATATATATTTACATTACGCGTAACAATATAACGGAATTATAATTATTAATATAATAATCAACTAAACCAACTGCTCAGAACTCTGGGCAGAGAGATCTAATAACCTCCAAGCAGCTTGAGGATTTAATTCGACCATATCTCTACATAGAACCCAAACATATTGTACTCTCATTACTTTCGTTGGATCCCCTTCAACAACCTGTAATGTAAAAAGAAATTGTGATATAGAAATGATCCTTGTATGCACCATTGCTGAAATATCAGACAAAGCATTTAATTCTCACTGGTGAGTAATAAGATTACTTATTTAATTAAACTGATTTAAATAAAGACAAGTCCTCCGTTTCTGTACAAGTTTATAAATAAGGCTTAGGGCCTAGAATAATCAAAGTACTATAATCTCAAACAATATTGTTGACTGTCACTTCCGCTCTTTCATTCGTTTGTACAAATGGTGAAACATCAGAAATTAAAATAATCTGAGGTGAATCTTGGACCCAACAATAATAATAAAAAAAAATATATACCCAAAATGAGAAAAATAACCATTGATGTACAAAAGTGAATTAGTACAATTACTTTCAAGAGATAACACTTCCATATTTGTATTAATAATAGTAAAGAAAAAAAACAACAAACCTCTCCATGTGAATTTTTAACGCAAATAATTTGTTGAGATTGGAAAGAAAGAGCTAAAACAGGACCTTCTTCCATGACTTTACCCATAACTAAATCAACATTATCAACGTCTAGTATCTGATATATATATATATATATATATATATATATATATATATATATATATATATATATATATATATATATATATATATATATATATATATATATATATATATATATATATATATATATATATATATATATATATATATATATATATATATATATATATATATATATATATATATATATATATATATATATATATATATATATATATATATATATATATATATATATATATATATATATATATATATATATTAGGGATGGAGCGATACCAAAATTTTTACCGATACCGATACCTAAAAAATTACCAGATACCGATACCGGTACCGATATATCCTATAATTTTTTTTTGCCGATACCGATACCGATACTTTACTCTTATCCAAATATTTTGCCGATACCGATACCGATACTTCACTCCATCCCTAATATATATATATATATATATATATATATATATATATATATATATATATATATATATATATATATATATATATATATATATATATATATATATAATCCTACCCTCTGAATTTGAATGACACTAAAAATTCTTTCCGAGACATTTTTTTAACTGCTGAATTAGAACTTAAAACAACCTAACTACTCACGGCTGAAGTTTAATTAAGGTACAAACAATTCGATGAACAATGACATTTGTCTCAAAAAAAAATTTTTCTTGTTTGATATATAACTTTTAAGAGTGGAAACTGTTAGGTTGTTTGTTAGTTAGTAATTTTGATGTAAGCGTCAATGCTCTCTCCGCATGATCGTTAGTTACTGATATTCATTTGATAATAGTTGCTACTGTTTGATGACTATCTCGATCTAGCCATATTTCAAGATCAGTATTTAGAAAGCATTTTTTCGAGGAAACGAATGGTTTGTTTTGAGACAATGTCAGAGTCCTCTAACTTGCTGTGGTTTATTTATGCCTTTCGGATTGTGATCCACTCAGGTGGCGAGTCTGTAACTTCACTTCCAACAGTTCCTTCCTTACTAGCAGAGCTAGTTTTTTTTAAATATATATAGCAGTGAGCATTTCTGAATCCGAAAGAAAAACTAATTAATTCTTTTGATAGATTCCGAAGATGTAGTAAAAGTTTTCTGAAAGCAGTATTTCCCGACAATCGAATCGATCTTCTCGTACAAACTTTGGTCCTATAAAGGAGATATTGATCATTCCGAGGAGCTACTACAAGGCTAAATTAATTACTTCACACCTTTGCATAAATTCTTACTGCAAAAACACAAATTTTCTGAAGCCCAAATTCATTTGTTTGCTCGAACGGCTTCGAAACATTCAAATATAAGATTACTCACCAATCTTGCCAGGAGCATGAAAGCAGATACCACTTATAAACACCACTAAGTAAGTTCGTAACCTGTTCAATTATTTCAAGGTAATCCCAACTCAATTTTTTAGGTTAATGGAGCAAACTTGAATATCCTCTTTAATATCAAACAAACATCTACCATATTAGCAAATCAATTCTCATGAAATAATCTGTATCAATGTTTTCCTAATAGGCTTGGAATGCTTCAAATAAGGGAAATTCATGAGCAGAAAAATTACTACTGAAAAAACATTTTGCAGGATCTGCTCTAGGATGTTATGTCGGCCTTGTTGGTGTAGAATATCGTTTTGGAGTTGTTCAACCAATATGCCGATTCCCTTATGCCGTAGACATACATTCTACCTGATTTGCAAGATTCTGTTTTCAATAGCCTCAACTACTGCATTAGCCATTTGGACACCTGTTCCACTGCTCAAATTTGCTACGTATAGTGCTATGCCGTGTTCTTCTCTGTTATGAGGATCGGGAGTAAGTCAACATGTTCTTTGGAAATCAGGTCCTGGATCCTGGATCAGCTTCCCATCTCAGTAAGCTAGTAGTGAGGTTTCAGACTTGAATTCATCCTCGAGGTAAGAAGCAATTTTCTTGACTGTGAATGTTGGCGATGAATGGAGGACCAATTGATGTTCATCTCGCTTACATATGCCCTAAAGAATGAGAGGTTTCTGTTAAAACAAAGGTAGCTGCGCGATCAGTTATCCGAGTCCTGTCCAAAGATGTTGCTATGGTGGGAATAATTATATAGGTTAGCTATTTATGTTTTGGAGAATTTTGATCACCAACAGTTGTAGAGCTTATCTTCATTGGCGGGATAGGGATCATCAACAATAGTAGAGGAGCTACTGGTTGACTAGTTGGACTACAGCAGATGACACAGTGGTCTCCTCTTGACATATAGTATCTGTTGTGCAGCTCTTCTAACTTCTTGGCTTATCAGAACTATGTCTATGTTGCTCAATCTTCGTCTTCTGCCAGGTTCCCATTGTGCAAGCAAAAAGAATTTTGATAAACCCCAAAATTGCTATCATCACATACAAAATTACTTTTAATTAATTTACGATATGAATACCAATCAAGATAATTCAATAAACAGAAAAGAATACATGATTTGTTTTTCAATGACAAAAATAAATTTTTTTAATTCTTTTACGATTACTTACCTTTGATTCTAGTTTAAAGCCAAGCTGTTCTATTTGTTTAACTGGAGCTGCTAGAATATTAAAGGCTCTTTCGTAACACCAATCTTCTAAAACCTTTTAAAAAAAATTTTTTAATTATTCTACTGCCTTCTATTCTGGGTTTATACAATTTTTAAAATTATAAAATTTAAATTCTTATGACAGAAAGTAGTTTTCTGAATATCTCTAAACACTTATTTCTGTTAACTTTGCCAAGTTTTAAAACGAAGGCCAACAAGTATACAATTATTTATTACTTGCCTTTAAATCAGGCCTATTCATGGCCTCTAAAATATTTGGAATAATAACAAATTCACATTCTAATAAAAATCTTTCTTTATCGAAATTGGGGTCCATTTTGCAAATTTCCGTCAAGGCTTCCGATAATTCAGTTCTAGAAAATACGCCACTGAATACATCGCTAACCTATCAAGGAGAATTAGAAGGAATAAACCTGTTAACAAATGATATAATATTAAGTACTAATATTACTATAATTGAATTTTCACAAATAAAAAAGTTACAGAAATAAAAATACCTTTTCTTTTAAAAGCAAAGATGCTCTTACGAGAGGATTATCGCTTTCATCCAACTTGTTTCTCCACTCAAGAACTTTATTGATGTACGGATTATTATTCTTAAACTCTTCCCAACTTTGAGTAAATCTTGAATCTTTATGAATAGTAATTCCAGTCGCCTCAGTATTTGCTTGTATAATTTTCTCTTCCATATCGACATCCCTTTCAACTCGTAATCTCAACACTTCAGGTGGTCGATATACTCGACCTTTTTTACCGAATGTCGATTGGTCAATTTCCTCGCGGACGGCGCGAGCTGTATCTGATAAAGTTTTATACGTTTGACTCTTAGTTATTTCTTCGCCCTTTTGAGAAAGCGTTTCGGTGACCCTTTGGGCGGTTTTAGTTGCTTCCTCAGTCACTCGGCCTATATAATGAAGAAATTTTATTATTTGAAACAAATTAACAAAAGATTCTTGTAATGTTTTACTCCTTTATTATTAATTTACTTAATGTAATGCTACTATAAAGTGATTCAACAATTTATATATATATATATATATATATATATATATATATATATATATATATATATATATATATATATATATATATATATATATATATATATATATATATATATATATATATATATATATATTCAAAATATGAACCAGTTAAAATCAAAGATACATCCAATATACAGCTGAAAACAATTGGATCAGAAATGAAAGCACGAGGAAAAACTACAGAAAAGAAATGCTTACATAAAACAAAATAATATCTGATTCAATCTGGAATAAGAAAGTAAAACAATAAAACAAATGTGATTTCTTTAAAAGGCAATTCTAGCATACCCTCTTAAAAATTTCAGAAAGCAATCTATTGTAATTGTAAAGGATTGAGAGACAAGACCTTTCTTTTAAATGAGAAGGAAAAATGTGTAAAGGTAAGTGCAAAATTTTCGAGTTTACCACATGAAGAAAAGCAGTGTCTGTAAATCCATTACAATATGACTCATACTCTGCCCATGTAATGACCAAGGAAATGCGATAGTATAAAATAAAATATTTTGTAAGATCTCCAAAAATTATAGACAATCGAGTAAATTAAGTCGTTTTTGAAGATGAAGTTAAGGAATATTATTTCAGCAGAAAGACGTTGGAACTGCGCATGACTCATGGTTTTCTTTGTCTCAATTCAAAAAATAGAAAAAATGTCAGTGCTCAACTACTCAAAGGTCACCTCTCTAGCAGTTACAAATTGACACAGGAATGAGTGTTTCTAAATTAAAACAGAATGTAGTCTTCAGCTTAGAAGTTGTAAAGAAAAAACAACATTGGTAATTTATGTCATGAAGACCAGAAAGAAAACAATGAAGAATACCAATAATAATAAATAAAGAGGAAGAAGAGACAGAGAAACAACTAGTAGAGAACGACTAGTAACCATAGAACCAACCATAGAATGGTTATAAAAATAAGATTTAAAATTTCAAAAAAGAATAAAAATTAAATGGATAGGATAAAAATCAAAAAAGGCTTAGTTTCAAATTATCAAAAGTTTTCAATGAATCTAACACAATATCGAAAGAGTCACAACGAAAAACTAAGGCATTTTTTGAAGAAGTTAAGATGTAAAAACCTTCCAAATCTTCAACTAATAGATTCAAAGATTTTAGAAACTGTTAAAGTTAAGAGCAATAGGAAGATAGAAGTAAAACTTTTCTGAAGATTAGAAAAAGATGCACTCTTATTGTAGGAAGGGAAAAAAAATATTAAGAATAATATAATTTTTACCTAAAAGAATATCATTAAGACCATAAGGCTTCTTGGTACTCAGCTGGAGAGACTGAAAAATCTATCTTAAAATGATACAAAAATATAATAGATATAAATGTCTTTAAAAATTTGATGAGGAGGAATAGAATTAGAATTCCAACATCAATACTAGAAGAAGGTATAACTATCTTGCCTCTTTGCTTAATATCTATCATTTTAAACAGTTCCTAATTTGTGTTTAATAAATGAATCATTTCAATATGAGGGAAATTAGTACTGATCATAATAATTAAGATGATGACAATGATAATGATAATAATCATAAATAATAAAATTATTATTATTATTATTACTCACTTGCTTTCTGAAGAATTTCAGTCTTTTGAGCTTCTTCAACGGTTTCCTTGACCTTTTGTTTTATAGACTCCAGGTGCATCCTTGCTTTCTTAGATCCCTCCGCTGTTTCTTCTTCCACAATTCTGTATTTTTCCCTATAATAATAATAATAATAATAATAATAATAATAATAATAAATAATAAATAGTGAAATTAGTGGATTATTTAAAATACCCAAACTCTGGTCAAGAAGATTTTTCTTTAACAATCTGAGTATTTTAGTTTCATATATAAGAAGGATAATAATTGCAAGATTTTTCTTTTTTAACTGATAGATCCGTTTAACAAATCACATAAAACTAATTAACGATAATTATATTCATTGATGCCTTAATGTGTCATTTTAAAATTAAGCTTTAAAATATATATGTTTCACAATAATCTGAAGAGGAGAGGGGAGAACGTTTGCAACCAATCACTCAAGGATATGTGAGGGAATATATATATATATATATATATATATATATATATATATATATATATATATATATATATATATATATATATATATATATATATATATATATATATATATATATATATATATATATATATATATATATATATATATATATATATATATATATATATATATATATATATATATATATATATATATATATATATATATATATATATTGTAGGAAAGTTCCTCTTTTTGGTTATTTTTTTTTGCATGTATGTACTTTGAATACATACATGAATGTGTGTAGATTTTTTTTTTCTCTCTATTATCAAAAAGTATTTTTAATTACAGATCTTAAATATTATGTTGATTGTTGATATGAGTTTCTAAATAAAAGAAAACTTCAAAACTTAATTATTTTCTATTTGTCACAAAGTTCTTATTTTAATATTTCAAAGATCAAAGGATTTAAGGTAGGCTTAATTGTATTGTTCGTTTTGAGAATGTTCCAAATTTTCAATCCCTAAATTGATAACAACTATTGTTTGTTTAGAGGGACGTCTGTGTGTCTGAATTCTGATTCAAGCAAGTATATCTATTTGAAGATTAACCTCAACCTTGTGTGAGGTAGGCCAATCTTAGCTATAGTTTATTTTTTTTTGTCAGTATAATTTGTCAAGATAGAAATTTTCTATGAAGATATCAATTTTAGGATCATAATATTATAGAGTATAATAAATTTTTTTATAGGTTCATGTTGTGGAATCTTTTCCTGTTGAAAAGATCCATTCACTGATCTTCTATTGTGAATACTGTTTGTTTGAAGCCTTCCCCTCCTCCTTGAGTTCTTTTATTGATAGGAGCCCAGATCAATTGGTTCAGATACCTTTATAGTTTAAAAAGGCCCATATTCTGGGGTGTGAAGGTCTAGTTTGTTTCGGACAGCATAGACATTGTTCCTTTTGTACTTAGCAGAAATATATTTTCACCATAAAAATGAAGGTTAGCATCCTTCAATGGTTATATTAAATAAAATAACCAAACATTTTTATTAACATTAATAATAAGAAATTTGAAGTAATTAAATTGTTTCTAAGATACTTGCACATATCTATATTTATATTTATATATGCTTAGTTGAGTGTTTATATTTATATGGGTATTATATTTTTTTATATTTTACTATAAAATTTTTGTTGCTTGAGAGTAATAAGAACTGGATTGCCTGCGCATTGGATGTACAGTGTGTTAGGTTTGTGTATTATTTTCTTTTCTTGTTTGTAAACTTAACCGAGTAATTGATATATTGATATATGATTGATATATGAATATTCACTTATTTATGGATTTATGATTACACGGTGTGTATATTTAAAAAAGAAAAAGGTTGTCTTTTTTTTTTTTATTAAATACTATCAAAATTTCTTGTGCTTGTTTATTCTTTTCCCGCATGTGAGTGGAGGTTACTTGGGGAGACTCACCCTGCATAAAGGTAAATATTTTCTCTCTCTCTTGCTTTCATTTACATGTGTGGGCATGTTGCACAGTTACTAATGATTTTTTTTATTTTTCTTTGCATGTAAGTTGTGGCTTTGTGTGAGACATTAAATATTTCCCTCAACTTCTTCATTTCATTGTTCATCTTAAAGCTTGTGCATTTTTTTTGGAAGTTAATCAGCCAGCGGAGATTTACTCACATTTTTACCTGGATCTATTTTTACATTAATTATCTGGTATGTGGTGATGCTTTATTTATTTTTTTCCCCATATTTTTATTTATATTTTTTGGTATTAGCAGATGTTGGAACTGTTGAGAAGTTATTGAAACATCGATTTGGTTTCTTTACTGATTCCAGATTTACAGGTCTACATAATCTATATAGGTTTTCCATACTCATCATATTCCACAATATTCCTCTAATATTTTGTAAAAAAATATTACAATATATATATATATATATATATATATATATATATATATATATATATATATATATATATATATATATATATATATATATATATATATATATATATATATATATTATTAATGTTTCACCTCTGGTGAGCAAAGGCCAGAGATTTACTAAAATTTCCATCAGAGTTAGGGAAAGAAAAAATAAAAAGGGAAATCTGGTCAAGTTAAACGCCGACAATTCCCTATACACATTGTTTGAAGGTGTGTAAGTCAAAGGAAGTTGGGAAAATAGATAAAGGAGAGGAGTGTTCCAGAATTTACCAGTAGCGTACATGTAAAATTGAGCAAAAGCAGCTAAGTCTGAGGTCAGAAAGCTGGGCAGAGAAAGGATGACTGTGTAGAAAGGCGTGTTGCACGAGCACTTCTCAATGGAGGTATGCGATGGGAGAGTTCAGAAGAGCAGTGTCCATTGTAATAGCAATAGTACAGAGAGAGTGGCACAACAATTTGACGGGTAGAAAGACTGGAGAGAATTAGAGAACGAAGAGATGATAAGACTTGAAAGTCATAAACACCACCTTTTCAATGAGTGAAACTACCTCAGATGTGAAAGGTGTATTCCATACAGGTACGAACAACACCCCTAAAAAAGTAAACAATTGGGGTGGAGTGAAGAAATTCTAAAGGCACCTCAGAACACCTAACCTCTTAGAAGCTTTTTTAGTAACAGAAATAATGTGATCTTTCCAAGAAAGATCACAAGAAAAAGAAACATCAAGAATATTAAGGAGAGATGAAGATTTGAGTTGTGTTTTCAAAGAAGATATCATAGTTGTGAGGAAGGTTGTGTCAAGTAGAGAGATGGAGGAACTGAGTTTTTAAGGCGTTGAAAATGATCATGTTTTCCTGCTCCAATTTGAAGTATGAGATAGATCAGAGGTCAGTTGCTCCAAGGCTACCCTCCTTGCATCTATTGACTACTGTTGGGAGTTAATAAAAGAGTAATAAAGGGAGGAGTCCTAGGCATAGGAGTGGATAGGAGATGAAGTAACAGAGAAGAGATCATTAATGAAAAGTAGAAAAAGTGTTGGGGATGGAGTCCTAGGAATAGGATGGAGTCCTAGGAATAGGAGTTGATAGGAGATGAAGTAACAGAGAGGAGATCATTAATGAAAAGTAGAAAATTTGGATGCACCGATTAATCGGCCATATTACCGATTAATCGGTAATCGGCTATTCACACGATTGATCGGCCGATTACTTAAATCCTTTACCAGAACAAACCAACCTTTACAAGACCATTTCATAACTACCAAGTTAATCATCAGATAGCTTCGACACAGTAACAAATAACAATACCAATATAATTTTCAAAATTGTTAGTCATTTTGTGCCTGGCTGCTATTATTTGCTTTTTTTTTTTTTTTTTTTTTTTTACTTTATTAAGAAATTATTCATAAATTTTGAAACATTAACATATTATAATTGACTCATTGTTAATATAAATACTACAAATACACACAAACAAATTGCATAAAAATACTACTAAATTTTGGCAGTTTTCCTTGTTTTCTGTTTATACTGTTGCCTCTTCAATTCATGTTGTTTTCTATCTCAGCTCTGAAGCTCATCAGTATTTAAAGTTCAATACTCTTAAGTTATAATGCAGAAACATAAGAGTTTCCCCATTTTCAGGACACAGCCTATTCCTTGTAGGTTCATAGATATTACCACCTGTACTAAAGAGTCTTTCACTCTTAACAGATGATGGTGGTGCGCTTAAATATTTTGAAGCCAAATTGCTCAAAATTGGTAAAGTCTCCCGTGTCTTTTTCCACCAAAGAAATGGGTCTTCCCTTCTTTGAAGTGTTGGTAGAGTTAAATATTGATCCAGTTCCTTTGCGCATCTATGAATAACAGATTTACTCCTTTTGACTTTGGGTTGCACATCTGTTGTACTTGCAACGTCTAAGTCTGAATTTATTTTCATAGGCTTATTTGACTCAAAATCATCTAACATTTTTGAAAGGGAAACAGTTTTAGGTACACTTTCATAAGTTTCATTATCTTGATCATCATTAGAAGAGCTGTCTCCTGTTTGACTATCAATAGAATTTATCTCAGCTTGATGTTCTACAATATCTATAACCCATTTCTTCTTTAATGTCATCCTTTTGAAATTTTAATTTAAATCTGGGATCGAGAAAAGTAGCCAAGCACAGAAATTTTTCATTTATGTATGATGCAAATCTTTTATCAGTTGATGCAATGAATTCTTCAATCAGTTGAAATAATTACACTAAATTCACCAGTAGGTTTGGTAGCTTTTAATAGAAATAATCTGAGAGCTAATATTGTAGGGATTATTATCATTGATATAGTTGATCTTCTGTTACTTGATTCTTTGCTGATGTCTTCAAACGGACTTAATTACTCGACAACTTTTTCAACAATTGTCCATTGGTAACTTGATAAAGTTGGAATGTTATTGTCAACAGCATACATTATAAGAGCTTTTCGCTGTTCTAAATTTCTTTTCAGCATATAATATGTTGAATTCCAACGAGTAGACACATCTTGAATCAGTTTATGTTTGTCTAATTTAAGCTGCTCCTGGATTTCGGTTAATTTGCTAATCACTAAAGTGTGAGACTATTTTTCTGCTAATTGCAATTATAATGCTCACAGCCTTTTGCAAAAATATTGATTCATTTACTGAAAGTTGCAATGTGAGTATGAAACATGATAGTGACTGTACACCACACTCCCTCATACCACCAACCATATTTGAGGTGGAATCTCGTAGTACAAGAAAAATTTTGTTGGAGATCTTATACTCATTCAGAACAATGTGTAGTTGTTCACTTATTATTTCAGCTGTATGTGAACCAGGGAAAGGAACAACTCTAAGCACAGCTCTACATTGTTCAAACTCATCTGAAAGCCAATGGCCTATCACACTCAGAAATGGAGCATTATTTGTTGAAGCTGTCCAAATGTCTGTGGTCAAAGAAAGACTGCTAATTTCATCGAGCGATGTCTGAATTTTTGCTTTTACTTTCATAAATATATCCTGGGATTATTTTGTCTGTGAAATATTTTCTTGATGGAATTCTGTAATTAGGACAGAGTTTTGCAATAAGCCTTTGGAATCCAATGTCAGATGTTAAAGAATATGGTTGAATATCAACAGCTATCATTTCTCCTATCAAATAATGTATCTCTTGGGACTTGTGATCGTTAATATTCCAAATTTTACTCTTTTCTAAAACTGATTGTATAGTTGGTTGAACTTTTTTTGAAGGCTCATAGTTGCTGCAACTTGCTTCTGAAGTACTTGGCTGTGACCAATCATATTGCCTTTTCAGCTTATCCGTTTCAACTTTTGCTTCATCTGAATGAATTTTCTTAATGTGGTTCAACATATTTGTCGTATAACTTTTTGTAGATTTGCCACCTCTTGATATGGTGGCTTTACATAATTTACAAATACATTTACTGTTATCCTTAGGATGAACATCAAAATACTTCCAACAATAACTGGTTGACATACTG
>SEYY01024622.1:192500-222500 GCA_009176605.1 Armadillidium nasatum | reverse complement strand
ATATTATATATATATATATATATATATATAATATATATATATATATATATATATATATATATATATATATATATATATATATATATATATATATATATATATTATATATATAACCAAGAGTATTACAGTTAAAAATACCTTTTATAAACCTAGAACCTAAATCAATAAATTAGGTAAAAATTCAGAAACCGAACATTATTATGGCGTTTACAATCAATATTATTTCCCTGATTTATTTTTTCTTTTTAGAAGCTGGAAAGGTATATTTTTCCATTAAAAATTTTCCAATTAAAAATCTTAGTCCGAAGGTCTATGATAAGTAAGAATGTAAACTGATTCACAATGTTAAAATACAACTTTTGATAGTCTGACTACAATAAAATTAAGATAAAAAAGAGACGAGGTATCACTTACTAAAGGAAATTCTAATAAACAATACATATGAATACAAAACTTTTCTTTAATAATTACAAACTAATGAAAAATTTTAATAGAGAAGAAATTTGCTTAAGTATTTATTCCCACTCCTATCTCAAAATCTGCACAGCAATTTATATATACATATGAATACAAACTTGAAAACAAAACTATCCTTATATTTTAAATATTGAAAATAATTAATTTACAAGTGTTTATGACGATGATTTTTTATACATATAACAAAAATAACCAATTTTAAAATTTGGACTAATATATACAAAGGTAAAATTATTTCCCTTTTTACAAAGCTAACAATACATCAATATGAAGATAAACATATACACGCATTTGTTCCACCGAAACCAAAAGAATTACAAAGAGCAATTCGAAGAGGATCAGACTGTATCCAAGGCACTGAAGTAATTGGTACAAAATCCAAATCCAATTCTGGACTTGAGTTATTCAAGTTTATCGTTGGTGGAACGAGCCCGGCGTGACAAGCTAAAACGGTAAATATAGCTTCAACTGCTCCAGCAGCACCTAAAAGATGTCCTGTAGCTCCTTTTGTTGAGGAAACTTTAATGTTTTCTGCATGGGTACCGAAAACTCTTTTAATAGCTTGTACTTCAATTTTATCCCCTACAGGCGTTGACGTAGCATGAGCATTAATATATTTAACAGATGAAATATCTACACGAGCTTCATTTAAGGCTTTCTTCATGACTCTCTCACCTCCTTTGCCGTCATCGCGTGGCGATGTGATATGGAAGCCATCACCACTAAGCCCATACCCTAGAATTTCAGCATAAATCTTGGCATTTCTTTGTATTGCATGGTTCATCTCCTCAAGCACCATGATCCCAGCACCCTCTCCCATGACAAATCCATCTCGATCCTTGTCGAATGGCCGTGAGGAAAGTTGGGGAGAATCATTAAAATTGGTCGACAGCGCCCTTAAACGGCAAAACCCTGCAATCCCTAAGGGGCTGACACTTGCTTCCGTTCCGCCGCACACCATTACATTAGCATCGTTATTCTTTATAAACCGAAAAGCATCGCCAATAGCGTGACACCCAGTCGCACAAGCTGTCGAGACAGCATGATTGGGTCCCTGAAATTTATACTTTATGCTAATTTGCCCTGCAGGCATATTTGTAAGAATTTTTGGTACAAAAAATGGATTTAGTTTATTATATTTTTTTTCTATGGCTTTCCCAGCTTCTTGAATATCATCAAGATCAACCATTCCCAATCCCACTGCAACACCTGTAGATTCAAGAGCAACTTCTTCCTTTGGAAGCCAATTTGCATCTTCTAATGCTTCCTGAGCAGCTATAAGGGCATAAGCAGTTGCTTTTGTCATACTTCGTAAGTCACTAGAAGAGAAATGTTTGTCCAAATATAATTCATGGTCTTGATTTCCTCGTGGTATCAGCCCTGCAACTCTACAAGGCATCTATAAAAAGAAACTGTCATATATATATATATATATATATATATATATATATATATATATATATATATATATATATATATATATATATATATATATATATATATATATATATATATATATATATATATATATATATATATATATATATATATATATATATATATATATTACTTACTTTTTTACCCCTTGGACCTTCCTCATTGGAAGGGCCACACTGCTTTTAGGTAATCCGCAACAGCCGCCGGCCGTATCCAAAGGTCTCTCAGAGAGGAGATGTGATGGAGGGTTCTGTGTTGTGTAAGGGAGGGGCATCTCAGAAGGAGGTGTTCTGTTGTGTCTGGTTCTTGCATACATCTTTGACATATTGGGGATAGTGTGTTTTGTATATTGAATCTATGTTTGTATGCTTGTAGGTTAGGGTGGTGGCCTGACCTTAATCTGGATAGGGTAATTTGGGTTTTGCGTGGTAATGTGTTTTGTGTATTTGCCTATGTCGGGGGGTTGTTCGTTGAGAAGATGATTTGGTCGGCGGGTGTTGAGATAATTTAGATAATGTTATGATGGTGTGTATGTGATTGATTAGTGGTGTGTTGTTTGCAGTAGGTGGAATGGTTCTGAATATGTTACTGTAGTATAGGGCAGGGGATGATGAAGGTAATTTTAGACGGTGTCTTGTGTGGTCTTGTAGGGTATAGTGACAAGGGTGTGATATGTCTAGTGTGTTTGTGTAGAATTGGGTTCCTATCATGTCTAGGTGAACACGGATAGGGAGTATTTTTGTTTCTTCGTGTAAATGCTGAATTGGGGTGGTTCTAGTGCAACCTGTGATGATTTGAAGAGCGGTTTTTTTTTTTTTTGTAATTTCTCTGTGTTTGAGGGTGAGGTGGCAGGGTACCAGGCTGGAGATGCGTAATTAAGTGTTGGTCTGATGAACTGTTTGTATGCTATGATGAGGGTGGTTAATTCGTTACTGAAATTGTTATGTGATAGTGTTCGAATGATGTTTAATTTCCTGTTTGCAGTGTTGGTTATGTTTTCGATGTGTTTTGAGAAGGTGAAGTGTGTGTCATATGTGAGGCCTAGGATCTTTGGATATATATTATATATATATATATATATATATATATATATATATATATATATATATATATATATATATATATATATATATATATATATATATATATATATAATATATATATATAATAAAAGTAAAAAAATAAAAAAAAATAAAATTTAAAATAGGGCAAGTGTTTCGAGAAGAAAACGCTTCTTCTCAATATAATATATATATATATATATATATATATATATATATATATATATATATATATATATATATATATATATATATATATATATATATATATATATATATATATATATATATATATATATATATATATATATATATATATATATATATATAACCACTATAATTAAAAACATAAAAAGTAAACCACTAAAAAGAAATTAACATTGAAGATAAAAAAAATTATCAATAACGGAGGATTAAAAGCAAAAAGAAACTGGCAATAGTTTCAGAGACTTGTTTCCAGTCTCCCTCATCAGGCTAATGGTAAGAGAAAACAAGTAAAGAGCAGCGCAAAGTTAACATCTAGGTAGTCAGAATCGGAAAAAAACTAGCGGCAATTTTTAGAGTCTTTTGTGTCTTAAAAATATTACGGAGGAATATTATTAAGATATTGTCAACTTCAAAAAATCTTTTGGATATATTAAAATTCGGTAAGTTTTTTATAAAAAATGATTCTATTAATTTATTAAGAGACTTAGATTTAGATTCAAAAACGAATTTAGCATCTTCCCATCCAATTCTATGTTGTGTTGTAATGTGGAAGAATATGGTGTTGCTGACGTTACATCTTTTCACATCAGCTTCGTGCTGATCTATTCACACCTGCAGAGATTTTAGTGTTTCCCCATAATAAGAGGAAGCACATGTAAGACAAGGGAAAGAGTAAATTTCGCCCTGCCTTTAACCAGCTGTATTATTGTTATGGATTAAGTTGTTTGTAATCTTATCAGGAAAAGCTAAAAATTATAAGATTACAAAGGGAAAGAAGATTACCAGTAGGGCGCTCACAACTTAAGAGATCTTAAATTGAAAGAAGTATGCTTAAATTGTGTGTTTGTCCATGTTCTCACATATTAAAATTATTAAAATCAATGTTCTGAAGATACATATTATACAGGGTGTTCCACTCGCTCTCGACCACATATGTGCTTACAGATATCAAAGTTGTTTTTTTTTTTTTTTTTTTTAAATAAAGTTCACATCTCACGGATACTACCCTAATCGAGGAGAGGAACTTTCCTATGTAGTATATACTTAGGATCAGCATATGGGATCGAAGTGGCACAATCAAGTCCGTGAATCAATCAATCAATCACTCACTCACTCAATCAATCAATTTCCAAGGGACTTCGGTGGCAACTTTCGGTATTATGGAAAAGCATACACAGGCAAGCCTTGATGCTAATGGCGACCACTTCCAACACTTATTTTCATGTCAGCACGATTATCACACACCAAATTTTGTTCGTGGCAAATTTATAAGCGCACATCTGAGGCCAAGAGCGAGTGAGATACCCTGTACTATATTATATATATTTATACATTTCAATAAAGAATTAAGAAAAGACACATTTTAATTCTTCCTTATATAAAAATTTTTAATTTATTAAAATAATGGAAATTTAAAATAAAAATAAAACTTTTTCAATTTCATTGTCATCATCAAATTTATTATAATTGTCAATTGGTCATCGTAAAATAATTCTTAATCGTATATATATATATATATATATATATATATATATATATATATATATATATATATATATATATATATATATATATATATATATATATATATATATATATATATATATATATATATATATATATATATATATATATATATATATATATATATAAATAGTGATGGGACGATTAAGAATTTTTTGATGATACTGAAAAAGCATATTTTAAAATTTTTCATTATTTTAATAAATATAACAATTTTATAAGAAGGAAAAATTAAATTGCATTTTTCTTTCTTTTTTATTCAAATGTGTAAATGAATGTAATTTTAATATAGGCTACAGCTTAATGCAGGGTATCCCACCTGCTCAACCAGCCCACGTGGCTGGTTGGGATACATTTCCCTTTTCAGCATGCCCCATAGGAAGAAATCAGGCTGAGTAAGGTCAGGCGACCTTTTAGGTCAAAGTCCCTTGGAAATGACCCGATCGGCAAAGGAAGACTCAATTTCGAACATGCTAACGTTGAAAGTGTGACAATTTACGACTTCCTTCTAAAAATATCCTGTACGGAGTTCATAGTTATTCAAATGATTTATGAACTCATTGAAGATGTTCATATGACCAGTATTTGAATGTCTATAAGCCCATATCTGGGGGCGAGAGTGAGCTGGACACCCTGTAGTATCTTCAGAGCACTGAAGACAGACATGCAAAATTCTAGTACTTAAATTTAGAGCTCTTAAATTGAGATGCAAACAGTCTTTTCTCCAGTTTCTAGGGTAGTTCGACTTCGTTTTGCAGTGTATATTTGTCCCCCACTACTAAATAGCCTTTCACTCTCAATAAAAGGTGTAGCAGAGAGATATTAAGCCAATATAGGTAAATTAATCGGCAAAATAATCAGTAGAAAACTGACGATAACGACTGAGAAAATATTTGCCGATTTTGTCGATGACGATTAATCGTTCCATCACAAATATATAGTGTTGTCTAAAAGTCCTGAGATTTGTGAATAATATAATTCCTGATCCTGCTCAAAATGTGAAATGTTTAGTAAAGAAAAAACAAAAACTTGCTGTGTCAATGTGGGATCTTAAGAACAAAAGGAGCTAGGAAAAAAAACAACTATTTTTATTCATTCTTTTAAAGGATTCATAGGAACATAAGAGACAGTTAGAAGCCACAAGGACTTATCGAGACTGTCTCAGTCCAAACAAATAATAACAATAACAATACTAATACATGCACAAAAGACTAGGTCCATCCCATCCCTAGTTATCAGTACATTCATGCAAAGATAAAAGTAAAACTAAGCCCAATTATACATGCAATATTCAATGAACCATCACCAACTACAAAAAAAACTGCCGTTAGGCTTAGTCATAGGTTAATCAGAATCATAGGTTAATCTAATCATCTCAAAGTTCAAGAGAGAGAAAGATTGATAACACCGTTTCATAAACCTCCACTTGAACGCTTCACCTTTCTTCCCCATCAATTTCATTCACACATGTCTGTCAAATCCTACTGCTGTTGATGAGTACTATTACAGTGGTACCTATCAAAGTCTCTAATGTAGGTTGTGATTTCTTTATTGCTATTGTAGTATTAAAGAAATTTTATTGGTTAAAACTAAATTTGATTATAAATCCAGTTCTGAATTGTGTTCTGGTGCTATTTTCATGAGTATGAAAGCTGTTAAGAAGTACAAGCCTTGTTCAACAATGTCTTGATTGTGTCGTATTTACAGTATTTTTATGGATTTTAATTTTGTTGTTTTTTTGTGGTCTATACTAGTAATGAACAATGCGGACCTGATGTACATTAACCATGGATCTGAATGACCCTTCCTCTTTGATTTAAATTCAAAGTTGTGAGTACATGTACTGGATTTGAAAAAATCAAAGTATTTGTACTTGAATAAAGTTGAGAAGTTTAAAATACTTTTCAAGTATGGGTACAGAGAGCTACTACTACAACTATTTTCTAGGGATGGGCCGGATATCCGGTAAAAATAAAATTCCTAATTATAAGAATAAAATTTTAAAATTATTAAAGTATCCAATATCTTTGTATACTGTACTTAATTTACTTTGTTTTTCACTCTATTCTATGTATCAGCACTGAAATACCTTCGGCTATTTACGTTCGACATATGTTGATATACATTAAAAAATTTATTCATTTATTTATAATTACAAACATGGAATTAAATATTTATTATATTTATATATATATATATATATATATATATATATATATATATATATATATATATATATATATATATATAGATAGAGAGAGAGAGAGAGAGAGAGAAGAGAGAGAGAGAGAGAGAGAGAGAGAGAGAGGAGAGAGAGAGAGAGAGAGAGAGAGAGAGAGAGAGAGAGAGAGAGAGAGAGAGAGAGAGAGAGAGAGAGAGAGAGAGAGAGAGAGAGAGAGAGAGAGAGAGAGAGAGAGAAGAGAGAGAGAGAGAGAGAGAGAGAGAGAGAGAGAGAGAGAGAGAGAAGAGAGAGAGAGAGAGAGAGAGAGAGAGAGAGAGAGAGAGAGAGAGAGAGAGAGAGAGAGAGAGAGAGAGAGAGAGAGAGAGAGAGAGAGAGAAGAGAGAGAGAGAGAGAGAGAGAGAGAGAGAGAGAGAGAGAGAGAGAGAGAGAGAGAGAGAGAGAGAGAGAGAGAGAGAGAGAGAGAGAGAGAGAGAGAGAGAGAGAGAGAGAGAGAGAGAGAGAGAGAGAGAGAGAGGAGAGAGAGAGAGAGAGAGAGAGAGAGAGAGAGAGAGAGAGAGAGAGAGAGAGAGAGAGAGAGAGAGAGAGAGAGAGAGAGAGAGAGAGAGAGAGAGAGAGAGAGAGAGAGAGAGAGAGAGAGAGAGAGAGAGAGAGAGAGAGAGAGAGAGAGAGAGAGAGAGAGAGAGAGAGAGAGAGAGAGAGAGAGAGAGAGAGAGAGAGAGAGAGAGAGAGAATTTTGAGTTGAATGTTTTTCAATGGATGTGTGAAGGACTGTTGTGTTATTTTTCTTTTAAACATAAAGGAAAGGAAAGGTGCGGTTATTCACATAAGTGAATTTGATAAATTTTTCAATAAATTATTAATGAACAAATACAAATATTGTTACAGAAAAAAACACAAAAAATACAAATTTTTCTTGATTAAAAAAATCATATGGAAAAAAAGCATTTGATTTTAGCTCACCTGTTCGTAGAGTGGACCATCTAATTTCTTAATCCCAGAGATACCATTAATCAATTGCTGCCAGTTATAAGATGTTCCAACACCCAATGGAGTAATGAGTCCAAGACCAGTAACTACAACCCTTCGACTGGTCATGATCTGACATAGTGTAGAAACTTAAGACAGTAATTAAGTTCCTACTAAGATTAAACTTTACTATACATTACTGATAAGCTTTGGCTTGAAAAAGTTTAACCTGAGAGAAAAAAAAAAAAAAAAAAAAAAAAAAAAACAAAAAAAAAAAAAAAAAAATTTTTTTAACTTTTTTCTTAAGTATTTTTTTTACAAATGAAATATATGCTCCAGATGTCAACTTTTATAAATAAAATATACACCATAACCTTAATTTTGAAAATGTATATACTTATATGAATCTGATGAAAGAAAATTACAGAAATTAAAGTACAATTTCATTTCGTTTCACAATAATTTACTGCTTCTTGAAGACAGTTTTGAAATAGGTTTTAGATAAAAAAAAAAAAAAGTTAAAATTTTCAATATTTTAGATGATGGGAAAGAAAGGAGATAAAAATAATTCTCCCAAAATTAATTTTTTATAGGTTAATTCTATGACTGAAAACTGAGACAGAAAATTGGTTTTAGTACTGAGTACAATTCTTTATTTAGATTTCCTATCATAAAAAAAAAAAAAAAAAGTCATTCATATTTCCTATATATATACTAAGTAGAATAAGATTTTTTAAACAAATTATATTTTTAATTTAATTATTATTATTTGCTCCATTTAATTTTAGAATGCATAATTTATTAAATGTTTACATGGATTAATTAGGCATTTTACTGTGACATCTTTCAGGAATATGAAATAGATGGATACAAAATTTAACTATATCAGTGAAGAGAAAAATGGTAGAGGCGTAGCAGTTTATGTTAAAAACAATATTCAATCTCTCTTAATGACTACCATTAAATCTAATCCTGATGGCGAATCTTTGCGTATTGACATCTTTACATAATCATACAGAATAGGGGCATTTTATAGACCCTGTCCAGAATTAGATATTAATGAGATACTAATTTTCCTGAAACAGATTGAGATTCATAGATACTCTGTATTTATAAATTTTATACTAAACAACTTTTTGAATCATGTTGTCCATGAACCTACAATAATATATACAGCACTTTAGATTTTGCATTAATAAACAATGATAATATAGTGGAAAATATTTATCACAATTGAAGAGAATTTAGGGGTTAGAGACCATATTTAGATTTAATTTGAATGTTTTATTTATGCCCGATATGTATATTAATATAACTTTTGATATTAAAATTTCATCCTTTTAATTTAATAGATCACAAAAGTTATCTATTGGGCTTTCTTCACATCGTTTTTATTTATTGTGTTTGTAACTTTTGTAGTTTAAAAAAAAAAAAAAAAAATTGACTTCCTACCATGAACTAAACAATTACTTTCATTTTGAATCCTTTGCACTTTTTGATGGTTTTCTTTAAATTACCTTTTTGACAATATTTGGGGGTATTGGTGGTTGGTTTTGCATGCCAGCTTAGTTGAATTATTTGTTTATAATATAGTTTAATAAACTGAATGTTGTACATGATCGGTTTATTTGCATAATAAAATTTTATATCCATGATGAGTCATTTAAAAACTAGTGTAAAGTTATTTCTTTTCACTGACCTAGTCTTGATAGGACCACTGGGCTTAGTCTGTGGAACTTATCACCCTTGACACCATGAATATTTATAGTTTTTTTTTTGAAAAAATGAAGAAAACTAACCCAGAACCCAAAACTAACGCACATCTCTCAGGTGGGTGCAGATGGAAGCCTTGAAGAGAGGAAGACTAAATGCAGGAGGAAAAACAGATGATGGGAGAGTTCCACAGAACAGAGGGGGCTGAAAAGGTGGAGGCACTACAATGGGCAAGCCTGGGGTTTCCAGCATCCACACAAAATTCCTGCAAAAGCAGGGCACCCTTTGTGCAATGAGGGCAACACAATAGAGGTGGAATGCGAGAAGCCAATTCCCTTGAGTACCTATAAAAAAAAAAAAAAAAAAAGTACCAACATCACATTGCAGAAATAGAGGGTCAAGAGAGTTTGAAAGTAGGGGATAGTTTATTAATATTTTGGCTTTGAACTAAACAATTTCCAAGAGAATGGAGGAATGTTATTTACAGGTGATATGGGAGGGCCATCAAAGAAGATAGAGTTGTGAGGTGTTTTTGCGAGGGAGATGAAGAGTTTTTAAAGAATTGAATTTCACAAGGTTGCCATTATACCACCAGGAAATCCCATCCAGATCAGCAAGTTGAAGATAAGAAGCAACTCTAGAAACAAAACAGGGAATAGATTTGAAATGAATAGAAGGAGAGTTGAGTCATCAGCATAAGAGTGAGCAGAGTTAGAAGTGCAGTTGAGAAGATTGCTAATGAAAAGAAAGAATAAAGTTGGAGATAAAACAACCCTGAGGAACACCACTATTGACAGGAAAGAAGGAAGAGGTCACTCCATCTACAAGTGCCGAAATGGAATGATCACTGAGAGAAAACTAGATTAGAGAAAAGAGAAGGAAGAAACCCAAAGGGAGCTTAAAGAGCAGCAACCCATGCCATAAACAGTCAAAAGCCTTGGATATATTAAGCGCCACCACATAAGGCCACAAAGTCCCTAAGGGTAGAAGACCATAAATCGGTGATAGGAAAGTAAGTCACCAATTAACCTTGAGCATTGAAAGCCATACTGATGATCTGAGAGAAGATAACAAGACTTCAAAAGATCCAGGAAATGAGAGTCAAGGAGAGTTTCAAATATTTTAGATAAAACACAAGTGAGAGCTATAGGTCTATAGTTGAAAGGGTCAGAATAGCTACCTTTTTGCAGGATTGGCTGAACATATGCGGGATTCCAACACTGAGGAAAAGTATTAGTATTAAGGCATATAGAGTAGAACTGAATGAGGACAGGCGCCAACTCAGAAGCACACTACCTCAGAACACGATGGGGAATACCATCCAGGCCACTGGCCTTCCTGACGTTCATAGATTTCAGGATCCCATACACCCGATCATGAGTAATCACAGGTAGAGACATGGGACACCTGAGAGGAGTAGGAAGAGAGGTGCCAGAGTCCAGGAAGGTAATATAAGTAACAGATGGTGGTTTGAACAGTACTGCCTGAAAATATGTAGGGAAAGAGCCAAGTAGGCTGCCCTGTTCGTCACCCAATAAAGCAATAAAGCAAAGGAATTCTAGGTTATGACTGATGGAGGGTAGGTATTTAAATGTTGTGAATGAACTGGAGAAACTACTTGGAGTTGTACTGGTACACATGCCAGAGGTTGTATTTGAAGGTTCTGAGGTTTGGCCTTGATAATGCGATTTTAGTTCTAAAACTTGTTTCTAAACTAAGGTGACCATATTTTTCTGACCAAAATTCGGGACGCTTCTGATCATTGCCCCACCCCCCTCCCCTCCAAATATACTGCCCGTAATGGTTTTAAGGAGGAGGAGGATTTTTAATATGAAGAAATACGAATTTTGTTTTCAAAAACAAGTCATATGCTTTATTAGTTAAGTACATTCTACAAAAATAAAAAAAATAAAAAGTACATTTTTGCCTTCTGCTCCCATGCACCGCGCCCTCTAGCTGTATGGCGGTGTCACTGCCTTCTTTTGCTGTCTGGCTTATATTAGAATTAAAGAAGGCCGGGTTTATTCGTTTTATTACACAAAATAAAATGGGATCTTGTAAGTGAACAACAACACTATAAACAGGTAAACACAGGAACCCAGTCTGGAACAATAACAGGTACAATAGTTATATACCCCCATGAATGCCACAGGCTAAATAAATAATTTTGGCCAAATCTAAAAATCGGGACATATGTCCGTCTCTAAAAAAAAAATCGGGACAAAGCTTAAAAAAATGGGACTGTCCCGAAAAATTCGGGATGGATGGTTACCTTATTCTAAACAGGACATTGTTTAGAAGTTACTTTTTAAGATGTTCACAAAGTACCGGTATTTCTATTTAAAAAGCCGATGATATTTTATCTCGATATATTGATCCTTTTTCCGATTATCGAATCACCAATATTTTTTATTTTGCGATAAAAAAAATTATAAAATTTGAATATCGATATTTTTATCGATGTATTTAAGTTTACCTTTGCTATCACCACAATATTATATAAATAGGTATATACAGCAGCTCAGATGGATAAGGGGGGGATTCATAGACAATTAAAACGAGGATAAGCCCTCCAACCGGAAAATAAACCATTTTCAATGGACTTGGAAAGAGAATGATTTGAAAGGGTAAACATTAATAAATATATTTAGATGGAATGAGATATATCGCTGATGAGGTGTTTTTATGAGGGATCAAACCCCTCATATTCCCATTATGACTTTTTTCACTAAATCATTCATAAAATATAAAATATGTTATATTTTTTCCATTTTTGTTTTAAAGATTTATAAATATATTTAAGAACCAAATAACCACAACCTTATGATTACAGGTGGTGGTTAGATGGCTCAATTCTTGCTGAAATTCATGGGAAATTTTGCAATTTTCATTTTTTTGAAACTTTTTGACTTCAAATGAATATTTTTATGTGAACCGCATTTTCAATTGGGATCAGAAAATGTAAATATATCTTCCACTAACTCTCTCTAATTCAATAAAAAAAAAAGTTTGAAGAAAAACGCTGGAGCCTTTTTTATTTATTATTATTTTTTTTTTTTTGGCAATTTTTTTCTCTCTGAAAAGTGCTATTTCGAGAAAATAGCACAAATCCCCAATTTGTATTGTAATACACGCACATTATTCCATGTTTGAGTGGTCATATCTCAGTAACTATTTGGAATTATGAAAAACTAATTATATATTTGGAATCTGCTTATTATTTTCTATAAAGATATACCAAACCAATTTTTAAAAATAAAAAATAAAAAATAAAAAATAAAAACTTTTTGTAATTGCCGTACATCGCCAGATTCAAGGTCATTCAACAGGTGTCACTTAAAAAGTCTTTTTCTCAGGATTTATTTAAGTTATCACTATCACTCACGGGCAGAGCCCTATTCGAGGAGTATGGTTCTTAGCAAGGAAATTGTTTATTGGAAAATCCTTATGTTTTAGATTTAATTAAATATTTTATGATTTAAAGATAAAGCCATTTTTTGGTTTACATATTTGCTTCTTAGTGAAATGCAAAATCTCTAGTTAAAATGAGGTGACAAAATTTCCCCAAAACTAGATTCCCATTAGGAATGGCAACAAAAAGCTTGTTAGGCGATTTTTGAACACGCTAGACGGATTTGCTCTTATAACTCAGAACTCGTTAGAAAACAAAATTAAAATGTAAGAGTTCTTTAATAATTACATCAGTACCTCGTCGACAAGATCTTCCAGAACGTAAAGGATAACTACTTAAAACCTTTCTTTGACAATTGTTTATTAAAATGTTAGGACTTTGAATTTGGGCTCTGATTGCTATATTGGAACTAAGACATTGACAGTCTTACTCTTTATTTGATTTGCATTGTTTGATCTTAAATTTTAGCAAAGAGTAGGCTTGTTAGGCATTCTATGGGGCTTTAAAATTTGACTACAATACATGACTAACTTTTTTAAAAGTTCTAAGTTGTAACTGGAGTTAAGATTTATTGCCCTGGTGTTTAATATTTGGCAATTGTTCAGTTAAGAGAGGTTCAGTTTATCTTTTAAAATACTTACTAAAATTTAAATAAAGTCTTAAACATTAATAAGGCGCTTCTTCCTGAAGAACTTTTTATGGAAAAAATACCTAAAAGTTATACTTAAAATTTGGCTAGAAGATTTTATTAATATTTGGTGAGTAACTTTAGATTTTATTGTTTATAAGATTTTATTGTTTATAATTATTATTATCTTTAGGCTAATATATCTAAATTTGGTTTGTTACTTTTTAAAGAATCTTTAGGACAGACAGTCACATTACTGTCTTATTCTCCGCGATTTCTGTTTACAAGCAAATCGCAACATGTTTTATGTTTATCTGACCAAGATGATAAGTTACACAGATTATTTGGGTTTTGATAGGGAAACCCTTCTCCGACTGGTACAGACCAATCAAATTTATTTTTTCCACCGGTGGGCGTGGTTTCAAATCCTTGATAGGCGACCTTCTCTGTAGGAGCAATTTAGAGAGAATGTGATATTGTATGTGTTGAAATAGCGTGGAATGTTGTAAGTGTTGGCTATGTTTTTTACGCGAAATGTGAAAATCCTTGATAGGCGACCTTCTCTGTAGGAGCAATTTAGAGAGAATGTGATATTGTATGTGTTGAAATAGCGTGGGAATGTTGTAAGTGTTGGCTATGTTTTTTACGCGAAATGTGAGTATTGAGATTAGCGTAATAATACACCTTGCCGTAAACTGTAATTAATTAATTAACAACAGAAAATCTCCTACAAACGACAATTTTTTATGTCCGTTCAGGTAACTGGATCGGAGGTTCGAGCCTCGATTTGTATACTTTGTAGTACACACGCGAGAACGAGGGTCGAACCTCGTTCCCCTAAGCCAGAGAAAAATTGACTTTTCCCACTGAGCTGCTACCGTGAACTCCACTTGGAATTAGGAAAAACTAATTACAGATTTGGAATTAGCAAAGATTTTATCAAAATATTGATGAGAAAAAAATAAAAAAATTTCCCCCAAAATTTGCGGTCTTTAGGCTGGAGGGTTCCCCTTTGAGATTTTTGAGAGGTCATATATCAGTAACCATTTGGAATTATGAAAAACCAATTACATATTTGGACTCTGCGTATTATTTTCTCTAAAAATATACCAAAAAAATTTTTAAATTTAAAAAAATTTTTTTTCCCTTTGTGAGCAATTCGAAGAAATTTTCAAGATCGCTGACAGGTGTCACTTGAAAAGTTTTTTTTCTCAGGAACCGTTCGGAATTTTGAAAAAACATACAGATTTGGAATCTCTCTCTCTCTCTCTCTCTCTCTCTCTCTCTCTCTCTCTCTCTCTCTCTCTCTCTCTCTCTCTCTCTCTCTCTCTCTCTCTCTCTCTCTCTCTCTCTCTCTCTCTATCTCTCTCTCTCTCTCTCTCTCTCTCTCTCTCTCTCTCTCTCTCTCTCTCTCTCTCTCTCTCTCTCTCTCTCTCTCTCTCTCTCTCTCTCTCTCTCTCTCTCTCTCTCTCTCTCTCTCTCTCTCTCTCTCTCTCTCTCTCTCTCTCTCTCTCTCTCTCTCTCTCTCTCTCTCTCTCTCTCTCCTCTCTCTCTCTCTCTCTCTCTCTCTCTCTCTCTCTCTCTCTCTCTCTCTCTCTCTCTCTCTCTCTCTCTCTCTCTCTCTCTCTCTCTCTCTCTCTCTATATATATCTATATATATATATATATATATATATATATATATATATATATATATATATATATATATATATATATATATATATATATATATATATATATATATATATATATATATATATATATATATAAACCAACGTATATACAGTAGGTCAGAAAGATAGGGAGATTCATAGACAAAACAGGGATAAGCCCTTTTAAATTTGAATTTAATTTAAATTCAAACTTCAGCGACTGTCTTCAAGCTATTTTCTAATGCAAATCACACTTCAGATATGCTTACATCACAAACCTACAGCCTCAAGCAGCCGAACTGTAAACACATTGTTCATTGGTTAATAAAAATTACACGCATGTCAACTCTTTTCTAATTGGGAAAAATAGTCTCGTCCTATTTTAAATATATAAACTACCACTTCGTTTATTAAGCAATTTTTTTTTACCAAATATTATCGTAAAACTTTTTATCAAGAAAATAAATAAAGATAAATATAACAGTATTTGTGATAATCAAAATAACTCAGAAATTTACGAAGCCATTTTATATATATATTTTACTGTTTTTTGCGGCAATAATATCGATTCTTAATTGTCCTAAACTTATAGCATTGATCTGAATTACTAAAATTTTAATAATATTTATTAAAGTAATCAATAATGAAAGTTACTTATAATTAGGGTTGACATAATAAAAATCAAATTAAATAAGCTGATTTTTTATCTGAATTTTTTTTTTTTTTTTTAATCTTGATTTTTTATTTTATTGATTTTTTTTTCTTCTTTTTTTTTAAAGTAACGTCACTGTATTCATATTTTAAAATTCAAGATATCGTAAGAAGAGTTTTAAAAATCAAATAAATTAAAATTAATATAAATTTAAACATTTTTTCGAGTTGGAGGAAAAAAATTAATCAATGTTCAACTATATTTTTTATTAAATTATTGAAACCTGCAACACTGTTTTACTTTTTAATTCTGGCTTTAGATATTTACTGTAAATAGAGGGGGAGTTATGTAAAATTTATTCCTATATATATATATATATATATATATATATATATATATATATATATATATATATATATATATATATATATATATATATATATATATATATATATATATATATATATATATATATATATATATATATATATTATATATTCTTGTAATTGCCACTAGAATAAACCGTGGAATCTTTTTGTATACTTTTATATGACTGCTTGAGGATTCGATCCTGCGCCCAAAAGATGGAAAACCATTGTGCTAACCACGACATCAACTGATGGTTCAAAAGGAAATCGTCCAGAACTTCTACTGACATATCGCCTTAGTGAGAAAGCTTTGTAAGATCTCCCCGACCACACTCGGGCGTAGGGTTATTGAGCGAAGGATCTATCCTCGTATACCGCAGACGCATTTGGTATTCTTGTAATTGCCACTAGAATAAACCGTGGAATTTTTTTGTATACTTTTATTCTAGTGGCAATTACAAGAATACCAAATGCGTCTGCGGTATTCGAGGATAGATCCTTCGCTCACTAACCCTACGTCCGAGTGTGGTCGGGGAGATCTTACAGAGCTTTCTCACTAAGGCGATATGTCAGTAGAAGTTCTGGACGATTTCCTTTTGAACCATCAGTTGATGTAGTGGTTAGCACAATGGCTTTCCATCTTTTGGGCCCAGGATTGAATCCTCAAGCAGTCATATAAAAGTATATATATATATATATATATATATATATATATATATATATATATATATATATATATATATATATATATATATATATATATATATATATATATATATATATATATATAACTTATTCCATAATTTCTGATTGAGGGCTTTGCGTTACTTCTACGCTAACGTTCTTGTAGTGACTGTTTTTACTCTGAAAATGCTTTGGTTTCTGCGTCGTAAGGTAGTGACTGTAATCGCTGATGAGATGTGCAGATTCATTTCTTCTATCATAGTATTAAATCTTTCTCTTCTCAAAATCCACCGTTCTATCGTGTTTGTTCTCGCGCCATTCAGCCTTGAGACTACACTTTTCGGTATTGGAAAAATTCTTGTTTTCCTTTCACTCTTGTTCACCTTTCTACAGCTCAGGATCGATGCAGCTATATGTTTCGAGTAGAAAAGCTGACTTTCACAAAACGAAAGTGTGTTAATCTCCAAAGTTGTATCCCCAATGGTTCTGGGTATTCACCATTTCAGGTTGTTACTGACAAAACTCCGTGTCCTGCTGACCTCATTGCTTCCGCCCCTCAGAACAAGCAGGATTTCGACACCTTCATGAGAAATTTTATATTTCACATGAGGGAACTTGGGTTCCATGTGCTTCCACCTTTGAATCCATCTCAGGGCACTTCTTATATACCAGAAACCATGAAAACATGTACTCACTTGTATGTCCGAGTCGATTGCATCAGGCGAGCTTTAGAAGCACCATACACAGATCCCTTAGTTCTTGAACGCTTCGACCGCTGCTTCAAATTACATCTTCCAAATGGCAGGTACGTCGAATATGGTCTCTATCGTTCGAACGTTTGAAACAACTTTTGTACCTAATTCCACTTCGTCTGCAGGAGTTGGGACCGAAGTTTTGGACATGCACATTCCACCACTATTCGACAACACCTCTGGATTATGTACAATGAATGATGCTTCGCCACACTATAGTTGTAATATACAGTATATATATATATATATATATATATATATATATATATATATATATATATATATATATATATATATATATATATATATATATATATATATATATATATATATATATATATATATATATATATATATATATATATATAAATGAGGTCTATTATTTTTATTTTGAGTATTTTTCTTACTTGAATGTTTGGGAATGTAATGATTAGACTCTGAACTGTAGGCAGTCTACCCTTGGGTAAATGTTCTCAATTTTAATATTTAACTATTATATATAGGGTAAACCTGTTAGGTTTTATTCAGTTCAATAAGTTTGACTTAAACTTATACTTTGACCTACTAATCGGTTCTGGTTTGTGGCATTAAGAGTTGGGAGTTTCATGCCCAAGAATTTGAATAGGGAGACCTATTAAGAAGGCCATTGATACTGAATAGTAAATTAAAAAATAAATTTAGTCTTTCACTTTCAAAGCCACATCTCCAAATCCTTTTGGAAACCACTAAATGAAAATTGCAGTTCATAAACCTTATACTTTGTTTATGGTGAGTAACATTTGTTTTTTATGTTTGTTTTTATATTTTGAGGCTAAGGTAATATATATATATATATATATATATATATATATATATATATATATATATATATATATATATATATATATATATATATATATATATATATATATATATATATATATATATATATATATATATATATATATATACACTCAATGTAGGCAGTCTTGTCGAATCCCTTGCATATTTTCCTTCATTCGTATGGGAAATCTTCAACATTAAACGTCTGTGTTTACTGAACATAAAAGAGTAGAGTTGTTGTTGTTTTTTGGGGGCTTTCTGAGATGCTGGTGGATCACCGTAAACGTCCCTTTCGCCAGACACCGTCTATTCGCATAGGTTTCTGAATACAGTAGAAGAACCAAATTGGAATTCCCTTTCGCTTGTCCATACACAAAATGCTTATCAGCCAATTCCTCTGCATAATGCATACACCATACTACGAGATCGTACGTCAGAGAACGGAGAACTCACTGGTAATTCTAATAGTTTACGAGTACTAGTTTGGCACGATACATGGCATAGGATGTACTGGAGGTTTTCACGTTCAAAACCCATGATGTAACCTATAACACAAAATACAATATAGCTGGTGGTCTTACGCAAAGTTAAAATTTCTACGCATCAAGTGACAATTTTGAATCCATAGATAATATAATTCATTCATATCAGCTACCTGTGATATAGGCAAACTGCCATTAATATTATACATTTGTACCATGTGATACTCCTTTTCCGGATTTGGTACAACTTTCGAGAGTAGCTGTAATTTTGGAACTGTGCGTTTTGGACCCTTCCTTGTTCACGGAGACTTTTTTCATAGTTGTGGTCTTACAACTACGGATCCAAAGTTGGCCAAGTAATTCTGAAACCTCCTGCACATATATATATATATATATATATATATATATATATATATATATATATATATATATATATATATATATATATATATATATATATATATATATATATATATAATATATATATATATATATATATATGAGTTTATAGGAATAGAAACTTCTTAAACATATTCTACATATTCAACAATATTTAAAAATATTTTCATTCATTCTTTCTGTAAAGTGAAAATTAAATCAGTTACAAATGAACATTTTTCTTGCATTCCAAATTTGAATTTTACAATATTGTACTAGTAACAAACCATTTAGTTCAATATCTGAAAGATCAAAATATAAGTAAATCAATGATTTGGTCCATTACAAACAGATAATCAGACGACCTGAGGAAACTGCAGAGCCCCGAGGAATACCTAGTCACGCTAAGTACAGGAAGAATATTTTTGGACACAATGATAATTTAAATAATATTATTTTTAGCATTAATAAACATTATTATAACCATTGTCTAGACTGAGTTATAACCAACAAAAGTGCCGCTATACTTTTCCTTTTCTAATTATGCAAATATCGACTTTCAGTTACCATTACGAAATGTATGGTGCTATTAAGATTTAAAATTTCTCATATATATATATATATATATATATATATATATATATATATATATATATATATATATATATATATATATATATATATATATATATATATATATATATATATATATATATATATATATATATATATATATATTATTCTGGCGTTAAAAATTAGGATTTGGATATTTATTGTTTAAAGGTTAATAAAACAATTCATTTACTTAAAAGATATAAAAAGACTTTACTACATTTTAGAATATATTAAATATAATGATTATAAGCAATAATGATTAATAAAGGTTGCTCTAATTTTGAAAAAGTTCCAAAAAATTCTGAATTAAACTCCAGAGTTATCCGATAAAAAAATTTAATTTCCAGATTTATGATCGTATTCCAAAAGAAGACTAATAATTCTTTCTAACATGAAGAGCATCTTTGAAACTCGTGGTTGGCTTACACCATTGCTCAGCAATATAAAATTTCAAATACAACGACACCAATAACGAATTTTCTTTAAAGGTTTTACGATATACCTTTTCCGTTTTGGTAAACAAAAATAAGAAAGACGCCATTCTTTGTGTATATCTGGATCATCTGGTCCCCATATTGGTGTTGGGCTAAGTAACTGCGAAATACGACGTCTCAATGAACCTTAATAAGTAAAGAGAAGATATATTGGGTATGCTATTAGTAGTAACCCCATAAAGATGAATAGAGACCTGCCAACCCAAATCGCAGAGTAGATCTCAAACAGGAATTATTTGGTATCATGTAATGAAAACTCTAAGAAAAAAATTGTTGAAGCTTGAAGTGGAAGTATACATCCAAAAAAAACTGCGAAGCTACGCCTTATCCATTTACTTTCCCATCCTCTCATAAACTGAATATCCCAAGCAAGCCTGTCTGCTCCGTAAAACAGGAAAATGGCTAGCAGAAATATTATTGTTGTAAATTGATTCATCAAAATTAAATAATAATAGATCGTTTATTCAATCTAGATTCCAACTGAGGAACAAAGTGGAATAATAGTTGAAAAATTACCGAGTAATATTATAAATCCAACAAGGACACCTGGTATCTGAGGGAATTTTCTAGTTACTTCTTCTATAGTAAAATCAGTTAAAGATGCAATTGTTCCGACTGGAAGAATAATTAGAATTAAAAAATGCAAAATCAAGAAAAAACTAGATGCTGGAACGTGAGAAAACAGCAATGGTGAAGTTATAAATAGCAGATTATGTTCTTGCCTCATGACTTCTATGACTGTTATATTATATCGATAAGAAAAGTGACCAAATGCAGAAAACATACCAATCCCAGAGACGATAGAAACCAAAAAATCGCCTACTATTAGGCCTACAACTTCTTTCCAAATGTCATGTTCATAAGGAAACTGTGAAGCCAAGGGAACCAATCCTTATCCACCCAATTTAAAACTGTGATAAGATTGCACGAAGGCGTCAACCCACAGATTTCCGTGTACAATTTTTGAGAAATTTGGATAAATCATAAATTTAATCCCCTCGATGCCTCCTTTCAAAAATAATGAACTGATTCCAAATGTAAAGAGAGAAAATATAGGCAAAACGGCAATTAAGATTGTTACGACAGTTGTGAAAATTTTGAATTTGTACTGTAGGACAATGACGAATAAGAAAACTAACAAGGTGCAGGCCACAGACGAGTAGAGAACAGGAAAGCTAAATTACCTCTTTTCCATAAAAGTGGGATTTTCATTCATAATAAAATTATGATAAAACTATGAAAGTGAACCGTTCTAGGATATAAGGTCCAATGGTGTATCAGTTATATTGCTAATAAATAAACAGTTCTCATCAGCCCATTAATCGTTGCATATAAGCCAAGGCTCACTTAAAGTCAGAGCAAAATATAAGTAAATTAATGATTTGGCCATTACAAATAGATAATCAGACGACCAGAGGAAACTGCAGAGCGCCGAGGCATACCCAATCCCGCTAAGTAAAGGAAGAATATTTTTGGCCACAAAAAAGAAGTCTTAACTTGTAAATTAACCTAGCAAAGCTTAAAATATAGCCAATGGACCAGTTGAGCAGGCGGCGATAACTAAGTAAGCAAAAAGAAATATACCGCCTTCATGCTTAATAATCATTCGCTAGAAGAGCCACAAATTTCTAAATCCAATAATTAAATTTAACGTATTAAAAATAAACATCATTCTCCTGTAAAATGACGAGCCTCTTTCCTCCGTTCTTCTCTGAGTTTTAGCAAGGGCGATCTACTCCTCCTACTGTATAATTTCTGACAAAAGGGCCGAATCGTAATCATCATTACCGCTGCAACTCCTAGATTCTTTAGAACTTTCAAATGAATATCTAGAACTTTGTACGGAATAAGTTCCATCATTTTTACACAATATTGGATTCTTCATGAATAATAAGAATTTATAAATTGTTTCCTCTCTTCATATTAATTTCTTAATTTCGAAGAAGGGAATATCGGCACAATAAAAATGGGGATAAACTAAAGCACTTTGTTGCAAAATTTATATTTACTATAAAAAAAACTTGAAAAAAGTATTTATATATATATATATATATATATATATATATATATATATATATATATATATATATATATATATATATATATATATATATATATATATATATATATATATATATATATATATATATATATATATATATATATATATATATATATATATATATATATATATAAATAAAAAAAAAAAAAAAAAAAAAAAAAAATATAATAATATATATATATATATATATATATATATATATATATATATATATATATATATATATATATATATATATATATATATATATATATATATATATATATATATATATATATATATATATATATATATATATATATATATATATATATATATATATATATATATATATATATAATATATATATATATATATATATATATATATATATATATATATATATATATATATATATATATATATATATATATATATATATATATATATATATATATATATATATATATATATATCCTCTGGTAGGCAAACAGAAAAGGGAAATCAGAAAACTTTTAGCCAAATTAGAGGCCGACGTGTCACGTTGTCCCGATACAAAGCGTTTGAAAGTGTGTAAGTCGAAGGAAATTGATAAAATAGATAAAATGGATGTGCTTCAAACTTTATTACTGGAGTACATGTAGACGTACTGAACCTACCAGTTAAGTTTGGCGTCAGAGAGTTGGACAGAGAAAGGATGAAGCTGTGTAGGAAGGCATGTCACACAAGCCCTTATTAATGGAGGAGGTATATGAGAAGAGAGTTCGCATATTTTCCCTCCTGACTAAAACTATGAAACTTGGCTTAACCCTCGATTGTACTCGCGCCACACATCAGTAGGAATCTGCCTCTATAGGGATTACCGTCTTCTTCAAAAGCTACTTGTGTTTCACCACGTCTGCTAAATCTTTTTATCCGTAAAAAATGCAATAATCTCTCAATTATTTCTCTTTTCTTCAGCTTTTTCTGTAACTTTACCAAATCTTTCTCCATTAACTACAGTTCCCCTCCTCTTGGTTACCCTTTGTGACGGTTCCACAGCTGTCTTATCTCCTGTTGGGGTTTTACATACTCTTTGCTCAAAACCTTTCACTCTGATTTCTCTTTTGTCGATTTGCGTGTTTCCCCATTTTATTAACCTTTCTCCAATTCATTTATGGTTAATATTATAATTTCCTCTAATGATAATGGTTTCTGCTTTCTCTGAGTTTCAAGTAGGGAGGCGTATGGGTCCTAAGTTCAAACGGTTTTCTTCCTATGGTAATTAAAACTTATGGAATTATGATCTTGGTAATCAAAACTTGTGGAATTCTAATCTTGACTCTTCCTTTCTCAAACTGTTTTGTCTTCATTTTTTCTACTTTATAAAATCTTTGAATTTAAGGTACCCAGTCTACGATTAAGACTAATGTTTTCATCTACCTTCCATTTGACACTTTATCATGTCCTGTGGAGGTCAGCATATGTTTTATCTGCCGTGGCATAAAGGTAGAGAGATAGAGTCACGTGGTTGAAGGCGCTGGATCGATCTCTCAGGTGGATTCTAGGCAGAAACTATCTAGAGAGTTCACCTCCTCGAATAGGGCTATACTCGTGAGATGAAAACTTAATAATAATAATAATAATAATAATAATAATAATAATAATAATAATAAATAATAATAATAATAAATAAATAAATAATCCTTCAGGCATTTCTTTGAATTCTTCCAAGACTTAGAACAAAATATTATTAGACACAAAAAGAATTCTACGATTTGTCTTGTCACTGAACATGGATAACTATTTGTTTTTCAGCATAGTAACTAAGTCGAACGTATTTTTTTTGTTGTTGCATTTTTTTTAAGGTAGTGTAAGATTTTCAGCTATATCGTTTGTGTGTGTGTGTGCGTTTTAAAAAATAAAGTCTCAGCTATTTTCAAAGTAGCAATGAAAGCTGCTTCAATGTAGCAAAATTTGAAAATGATAAACACATATTTTTCAAACCGATATTTTCTATAGAGTTAAATATATGTTTTAATTCATTCATAGCTACCCGGTGATATAGGTTAACTTCCGTAAATATTGTATCATGTGACATTCTTTTTCAGAAATTGGTACGACTGTTTCTTATCTGTAACTTTTAAACTGTGCGTTTTGGAAACCTTTTTACATTTTTAGCAATTTTACTTTGTTTTTTTTTTTTTAATTAATTAAATAACAAAATTAGAGTTTAGAGTTTTCCTCTTTAAGGCTAAAGTCAAGTAGTAATTACTTCAAGGTTTATTAGTTATATCTGAAAGGAAAGAATGTGGAATATACGCCCCTATTCCAGCACGCCCCAGCACATTTCGAGGGACTCATTCGACAGAAGTAGTAATATAATTTCAAGGGAAATTAAAGGAGTAGGACTATAAGTTCGACCAGAGTACCTGTACAGGACATTTAAAAGCTAAAAACATTTTCTCATCATAAAGTTTATAATATATATATATATATATATATATATATATATATATATATATATATATATATATATATATTATATATATATATATATATATATATATATATATATATATATATATATATATGTGTGTGTGTGTGTGTGTGTGTGTGTGTGTGTGATTTTAAATGAATTTATCTAAATGAAATAAATTTTAAGTTTTAAAATTTGACCAGGATAATAAATAAATTAACTTATAAAACCAGGCCCAAAGCCAGGATATGGGGTGGGGGGCCAGGATGGGCGTAGCCCGTTCTTGAATTATCCTTGCCTTTCCTGAGGTGTTCTAGAGACATTCTAAAATGTTGCTATTTTAGAAGGCAAACTACAATTGCAATAAAAATTAAAATAAACCTTTTACTTTCTTCCTCTACACTTTTATTATCTACAGAGAAGTTTGGTTCTTTTCTGAGAAACAAATTTTAGGTAAAAATTAATATTATCAATGTATCTGACCAAAGGAACTAAATAAATTGCTTTTTAGAGGTGCTAAGTAGCGAAGAGTTGCTAAAGTTGCTTAAAATTTAACGTTTTTATTTCCTTTTCTAAGAAGCCGTTGATAGGGTGTCGATTGTTGCCAGGGGTTCTCACCGTTATAGGGAGCCCAAACCATGTAAAAATTTAGATTTTTTTCTGTTTAATGCAAAATACGATATTTAGTAGTATTTGAGATTAAATTTATTGTGCAAAGGAAAGTTTAAAAAAAAAAAAATTTGAATCGTTCTCAATAAAATGGACAGCAATGTGTACTTTGTCACACGGAAAAGTAGATACATTTTAGAGAAGCAATTTTTATAGTTTTCATTTCAATTTAATGAGAAATATTTATGTCATAGCATAATAATAATATTGTGTAACAATTGCACAGAGAAAATATATTAGTGTTGACTATATAAAAATATCGATAAAAAAGCGTATGATGTTATTTTTTAGCAAATATCTGGAGGAATGCTCCCATTTTTATCATGCTCATTCAAGTGGTAAAGTCCCTTCGTATATTTCTACGTACATCTCATCTGTAACTTCTCTAAACGTTTTGAGAGAACTAAAATGAAGAGACGGGGTGTCTGCTAGCAAAGTATGATATTTATATTAGAAAAATAACATCAGTTTGTGTGATTGGTCACTTGATTTAAATCTAGATACTTTTTTTTCGGTGGAAGGTTGTATGGATGACATCACTACCATTATCTTAATGGCTTTTCTTCCCTTGTTTACTTCGAATTTATTTGAATTTTGAGTTAGCAACCTAAGTCACAATTTATGGTAACCAAAACGCTATTCAATTTCATTTTAATATATTGTACCTATACTTTGTAGGTAGTGGGTGGCTTTTTCTGTCTCTTGTGCTGTATATTTCCTTCCAACATACAAGATCATCAAACCTAAACCATAACTTTGAAAGCAATTATTTTCGCTCAATGATATTTTTCATTCAAAATAGTACATAAACAAGTGTAAATAGTAAATTAAAATAATTGTAATATATATATATATATATATATATATATATATATATATATATATATATATATATATATATATATATATATATATATATATATATATATATATATATATATATATATATATATATATATATATATATATTGTGAGCATGGGTATATTATGTGTTCATGCTATATCCTGTTATTATTCACAGATATGTTGCCCCAGGAACAAGAGGACCGAAGTAGATGAAAAACGAAAAAGGATCAAATCCCATAAACAGCTAAGCTAAAAATTGTGTTTATTTCAGATGATTTGATTCAAACTATTAATTTCTTTTTTTATGTTTCTATTTTTTTAGTCTTCTTGTATAACTAAAAATTAAAATAAAGCAAAAACAAAAACAGTGTAACTAAATAAATCAAAATAATTAAAAGAAAGCAATAACAAAAACAGTGTAACTAAATAAATCAAAATAAATAAAACAAAAACAGATAATCTACAAGCGTAATATTGGATCCACATATTTTACGCGTGAGTTTAATACTGTTTATTTAATATTAGTCGTACTATATATATATATATATATATATATATATATATATATATATATATATTATATATATATAATATATATATATATATATATATATATTATATATATATTATATATATATATATATTATATAATATAATATATAATAATAAAAATTCATATATATATAATTTTTATATATATTTTACAGTCCCGGGGAAGGGAACTACATCAACTAGATCTTCATTCGCACGCTGAGAGCTGTGTGGTTATCCAGTTCTTTAGCGCAATAACCAATTTCCGTCGATATTGTCGACCGTTAGAACCTCCAATTAACTGGTTCTAAATTCTCCATTAAACGGAAGTTTCTTTCTCTGTTAAATCGAATGACGGAGGGTAATTCTTAATTGACAAACAGTCATTAAGAAACTAACATTCCCGTCAGTTCGCTATAAACCACCGCACCTTACCTGCGTTGTATCTTAATTAAAGTTCTTTTCCTTTTCCTTCCGGTTCATGTTTTTTCGTCATTGTTATTCATCTTTCAACTGATTAAAGTATTTTTTTATAGGTTTTTCAATAATCCACCAACTTGTCTTGAATTTAACATAAGTCTGTCATCAGTTGTTCCTTTTAAGTGATCCCAATTGCCCTCGCAACATTCCTGAGGACTTTTGTTCGTTAGAGCCCGATTGTACCTTCAACTTCAACTCATCAACACCGTCCATACGAAGAGGACGGTACAACACAACTTGGATAGAGGATTTCATTCAAAAACGTGAGTGCTCCTCAAATTATTTATTTTTTTTCTGTTAAGGCCTACAGAGAAAACATTTGGCTACCCTGCCAGGATTACTAAAAGGAACGAAGTAACAAGATCAACAATAATGGCAGAAAATACCAACATGAAGAATAATGACGAATCCAAAGTGAACATGGACCAGTTGATTGAATTGGATGAACCTTTCCAATTCAACACTAATGCTGCGTCCACACCAGAAAATACTGATCAACCAAAGGGGCGCGTCTATGCACGATTTTCAACCCGTGGGTCAACGTACCATGGAAAACGTGCAAGAGATGCTTGAGGGAGTTATAAGGTATACGCGAGACGTAAATCAGAGATTAAGCGAGCAGAATAAAAAAAGGTAATGGAATTGTTATCAGCTCGTATAAATCCCGTCCGCTATCACCGGAAAGGTCGGTACGTCCTAAGGAAAGGAAACCGTCCATTGCAGTACATAGAGAGGTTGACGGCGGACAACAACCACCACCGTCACTACCTTTGCATATACCTAGTCAACCAATAACGAACCCCACAAGCTCACCCCGTATCATCTCGACCGGTAACATGACTGATCAACAGTTTCGGGAATTCGTAGCGGAAAGTCTAGCAGTACAACAGGCTCACAACGCTATGGTTTCTCAAGCGATAGCCACGATGACACAACTATTCAACAAACCTAAGTCTAACAAGGCTGTGGCACCGGCGAAATTTAACCCTGACACAGACCAAGACCTGAAAGTATTCTTTCGTGAATTCGAGGAATATTGCACAGTCCTGTACCCAACTCATATATATATATATATATATATATATATATATATATATATATATATATATATATATATATATATATATATATATATATATATATATATATATATATATATATATATATATATATATATATATATATATATATATATATATATATATATATATATATATATATATATATATATATATATATATATATATATATATATATATATATATATATATATATATATATATATATATATATATATATATATATATATATATATATATATATATATATATATATATATATATATATATCCTCCCTTCCCCCCCATAAATATTAATATATACATCAAATATTGCATTACATAATTCCAGCTTTAAAATTTTTTTCGGGGTATAAGGAATTTATGCCAATTATTAGGTTTGTTTTTTTAATATAATAAAATAACACACATTTCTAAATATGTTTACTAAACAATTGTAGAAAATTTGATTTATTTATATTTTTACGCGAAAATATTACCAGATATATAATATATATATATATATATATATAATATATATATATATATATATATATATATATATATATATATATATATATATATATATATATATATATATATATATATATATATATATATATATATATATATATATATATATATTAGGGATGGAGTGAAGTATTGGTATCGGCATATTTTGAGTATCGGTATCGGCAATTACAGTATTTGTATCGGTATCGGTAAAATTTTTGGACAAGAGTAAAGTATCGGTATCGGTATCGGTATCGGTAGTATCGTCATATTTTTAGGTATCGGGGAAATTTTTAAGTATCGGTATCGGTAAAAATTTTGGTATCGCTCCATCCCTAATATATATATATATATATATATATATATATATATATATATATATATATATATATATATATATATATATATATATATATATATATATATATATATATATATATATATATATATATATATATATATATATAATTTAGGGATGGAGCGATACCAAAATTTTACCGATACCCCGATACCTAAAAATTCCACGAAACCGATACCTAAAAATATGCCGATACCACTACCGATACTGATAGTTTTACTCCTATACAAAATTTGCCGATACTTTCCGATACCGATATTTCACTCTATTCCTATATATATATATATATATATATATATATATATATATATATATATATATATATATATATATATATATATATATATATATATATATATATATATATATATATATATATATATATATATATATATATATATATATATATATATATATATATATATATATATATATATATATATATATATATATATATATATATATATATATATATATATATATATATATATATATATATATATATATATATATATATATGACTGGTTGAGCACTCGTATAT
>SEYY01024622.1:185000-187500 GCA_009176605.1 Armadillidium nasatum | reverse complement strand
TATATATATATATATATATATATATATATATATATATATATATATATATATATATATATATATATATATATATATATATATATATATATATATATATATATATATATATATATATATATTATTATATATATATATATATACCTATTTGCCACTTAACCTCCACAGGAATATATTCAATATTGAACTATTAGTATTTTTTTTAAAAAATAATAATAATAATCCTTCATAATTTTCAATGATGTATTGTAATATGTTTATACATGCAGTTGTCATTATTTTTTTGAACAGTCAAGCCGTAGGGTTTATTAAGCAATTATTACAGTAATATTGAATTTACGAACGACTCTTCAGAGTTAATATTTTCTAGTACAAATTAAAAAGACTCATATAGTATAAAGTTCAAGTGAATAGAACAATGTTTTAAATTTTCTTAACAAATGTTCTATTGGTTATTGTGGCAGAGTTGTACAATGATTGACTTACGTTCTTGTTGGCGTAGGTTCGATCACACTTGCGAATCCTAGATATGAACTACCTACAAAAGTTCCTCTCCTCGAATAGGGCTATGCCCTTGGGATACAGAGTAAGAAAATCTTTAAAGATATTTTTTTGCAATAACAATTAAATTAAAATTATTATTATTATAATCATTATTTAAGTTTTTGTTGTTGTTTTGTATTATTATTAATCTGTTAATTAAAAAAATAATTTTTTGGCAAATTACTTGGGCTTCACGATAATTATCATTTTAAGTAAACAGAAAATTAAATTTGAAAATATGTATAAATGTATATGTATAATATGCATAAAAGAATACAAATATATAAAATTTATATTTATTTATTAATTACTTTTTTCAACAGTTTTATACAGAAACAAATATGTAAGGTTAAGGAACCTTTCCTATGGGTTAGGTCAAAACTATTAACTTTAATAACAATAATAATAATAATAATAATAATTTTTTTATTTTATTATTACTATTATTTTTTGAATTTTTAAATTTTTAAAATAAAGTACAATGAAATATTTTTTAAGTTACCTTGTATGATTAATACATATTTGTTCAAAGTTTGAAATACATAATAGTAGTATTATGCATCATTTATATATTATTTATTAGTATTATTTCCAAATTATTTCAATTATATATATATATATATATATATATATATATATATATATATATATATATATATATATATATATATATATATATATATATATATATATATATATATATATATATGATTTTTACTATTATTTATACACACACACACACAAAAAAGCTAATTTTAAGGCTTTTTTTTTGTTTGCCCTTACAATGACATACACATTCACAACACAGACACAGTATTATATATATATATATATATATATATATATATATATATATATATATATATATATATATATATATATTATATATATATATATATATATTATATATATATATATATATATATATATAACTACTTTTCATAATAATAATAATAATAATTTACATGTTAACTAAGCTCCTTGGAGTGCATATTAAAAATATGCATCCTTAGATTATTTGACTGCGAGGATCTGAAAGAGCAGTGGGGGCAAGCAAAGGGTTTCTCCCCCGTATGGATCCTTAAGTGTCTTTTGAGATGCCAACTCGTGTAGAAAGTTTTTTGGCAAATGGAGCAAGAGTATTTCGAAGTGGAATTGCTATTCTCATTCACTGTCAAACTCTGTAATTAAGATATATTCCAAAATATAACTTACTGCAGTATTATTAGTCGGCTTAATCGTTGGATTACCCAACGTTAATTAAGCCGACATTATTCCACTTTCTTTTTCAAATGTGTATTTAATATAACAAAAAAAAAAAATTTTTTTTTTTTTTTGCCTAAAGGTTCGTATCACAGGCATTGCCCTATTTTAGGAGAGGGAATATTATAGGTAGTTTCTCCCTAGTTCCTTCATGCACGTGAGTCAATCATTCTATCTTTTTTAATAATTTTTTTGCCATTATAGAGTACGTTAATATATCATCTGTGAAATAGTTAACTTATTAGTATTTTTAATATATTTTTTATTTTTATATTATAAAAAGTTCACATCACACGGGCAAGTTAATAGTTTGTCATATGTTATATTTGATTCATAATATTAGCCTGAGGCTACTTATAAATGCCTGGACGTTATTTTCAATCACTAGGTATTATAGGAGTTTAAAAAAATACAATTTTAAACAAGCGGTTTAGCACCGTATTATGTAAATCGATAACAGGATGGATTCAGAATCCACGGAATAGGGAGAAAAAACGCAATAGGTAAACATGTTTTTACCAACAACTACGCTAGTTATTCACATAATGATTAAACTATGAAAATTATAACAAAAGCGAATAAACAATTATCTTTAAGTAGGGCATGAAATATTTTTTTTAAATGTTTCCTCTAATGGGAAATGCCCAAAAGCTTGCATAAAATGCATCGGAGGATGCAAATTACTTTTCAAACAAAG
>SEYY01024622.1:170000-177500 GCA_009176605.1 Armadillidium nasatum | reverse complement strand
GCACTGATATGCCTAGTTAAATCCCCTTTATATTTGGCTCTGTGGGGGCAGTGAGGGCAAGGGAATGGTCGTGCCCCAGTGTGCGATCTCAAATGATCTCTCAGTTTAGAGAAAAAGAGGAACCTTTTGCCGCAAAATTGACAAGACAGACGATTTTCATTCGCAGAAGAGACGAGTGTCAATTCCGATGCCAAGGGAGTCACTGCCAGTGCCACAGTGCAGGAGGAGGAGAAGGTCGATCTTTCAATTGCTTGTGCCTGTGGGCGAGGAATGCAACGTCAACTACAGATGATAAATGTTCAGTCACTTGCTAATAATCTCATATATATATATATATATATATATATATATATATATATATATATATATATATATATATATATATATATATATATATATATATATATATATATATATATATATATATATATAATTTTGATAACCACTATGTTAAACCGTGGAATCTTTATTTATAATTTTCATAACTGCTAATGATGTTATAATTTCGAGGAATCGAACCCGGGTCCAAAAGATGGAAGTCCGTTGTGTTGACCACTACTCCACCGATGGTTCAAAATGAAATAATCCAGAACTTCTACTGACATATCGCCTAGTGAAAAGTCCCTTCAATATTTCACCGACCACAACTTGGGCGTAGCGTCAACATGGACCAGGTTCTATCCTGAATATAAACCGCAGTGTAAATTTTATAATTTTGATAACCACTATGCTAAACCGTGGAATCTTTATTTATAATTTTCATAACTGCTAATGATGTTATAATTTCGAGGAATCGAACCCGGGTCCAAAAGATGGAAGTCCGTTGTGTTGACCACTACTCCACCGATGGTTCAAAATGAAATAATCCAGAACTTCTACTGACATATCGCCTAGTGAAAAGTCCCTTCAATATTTCCCCGACCACAACTTGGGCGTAGCGTCAACATGGACCAGGTTCTATCCTGAATATAAACCGCAGTGCAAATTTTATAATTTTGATAACCACTATGCTAAACCGTGGAATCTTTATTTATAATTTTCATAACTGCTAATGATGTTATAATTTCGAGGAATCGAACCCGGGTCCAAAAGATGGAAGTCCGTTGTGTTGACCACTACTCCACCGATGGTTCAAAATGAAATAATCCAGAACTTCTACTGACATATCGCCTAGTGAAAAGTCCCTTCAATATTTCACCGACCACAACTTGGGCGTAGCGTCAACATGGACCAGGTTCTATCCTGAATATAAACCGCAGTGTAAATTTTATAATTTTGATAACCACTATAAACCTTTATTTATGTCAGTAGAAGTTCTGGATTATTTCATTTTGAACCATCGGTGGAGTAGTGGTCAACACAACGGACTTCCATCTTTTGGACCCGGGTTCGATTCCTCGAAATTATAACATCATTAGCAGTTATGAAAATTATAAATAAAGATTCCACGGTTTAGCATAGTGGTTATCAAAATTATAAAATTTACACTGCGGTTTATATTCAGGATAGAACCTGGTCCATGTTGACGCTACGCCCAAGTTGTGGTCGGTGAAATATTGAAGGGACTTTTCACTAGGCGATATGTCAGTAGAAGTTCTGGATTATTTCATTTTGAACCATCGGTGGAGTAGTGGTCAACACAACGGACTTCCATCTTTTGGACCCGGGTTCGATTCCTCGAAATTATAACATCATTAGCAGTTATGAAAATTATAAATAAAGATTCCACGGTTTAGCATAGTGGTTATCAAAATTATAAAATTTACACTGCGGTTTATATTCAGGATAGAACCTGGTCCATGTTGACGCTACGCCCAAGTTGTGGTCGGTGAAATATTGAAGGGACTTTTCACTAGGCGATATGTCAGTAGAAGTTCTGGATTATTTCATTTTGAACCATCGGTGGAGTAGTGGTCAACACAACGGACTTCCATCTTTTGGACCCGGGTTCGATTCCTCGAAATTATAACATCATTAGCAGTTATGAAAATTATATATATATATATATATATATATATATATATATATATATATATATATATATATATATATATATATATATATATATATATATATATATATATATATATAATAAATTATAATTAAAATGACTAAAAAAAAAAAAAAAAAAAAAAAAAAAATTAAAAAAATATATTAAAAACAAAAAACCATCACCATATATATATATATATATATATATATATATATATATATATATATATATATATATATATATATATATATATATATATATATATATATATATATATATATATATATATATATATATATATATATATATATATATATCAAAAACGAAATATATAATATATATATATATATATATATATATATATATATATATATATATATATATATATATATATATATATATATATATATATATATATATATATATATATATATATATATATATATATATATATATATATATATATATATATATATATATATATATATATATATATATATATATATATATATATATATATATATATATATATATATATATATATATATATATATATATATATATATATATATATATATATATATATATATATATATATAAACTTTCAACACACGCACAAACATATACACAATATATATATATATAATATATATATATATATATATATATATATATATATATATATATATATATATATATATATATATATATATATATATATATATATATATATATATATATATATATATATATATATATATATAAAATGCTGAAAAATGTCCCTATTATCACATTAGTAATTCATATATAGGCTAATTTTAATTTAATTTTCACATTATTTTTATTGACAATAAAAAATTATTCAATAATATCAATTAATAAAATTTTTTTTTATTATAATTTTTTTTTTTTTACAGATTTGCGTTCGAAATGATAATTTTAGCCACTTCCGAATGAACGGTTAGAATGTGTCTCTTGAGAGTGGGTTTTTGCGTAGCGCGATAGGGGCACACTGGGCATGGGAAAGGTCGTTCTCCAGTGTGGGTACGAAGATGTTGGATCAGTCTCGATTGAAATAGCATTTTCTTCCCACAAAAATGACACATCACCTCATTACCGCCGGAGGAGGTGGAGGAGGAGGACGAAGAGCCACCGGCGATCATTCCTCCAACGGGAGGGTCAGATGGGGCAGAAGCCGGGGGTGGGGGGGTTTCTGGGGACGTAAACTCCTCCTGAAAAAAATGAAGTTCCAAGTTGGCATTTGCGTATTTTTGTCTTTAATTAACAATTACTTATCATTATTATTATTACTATTATTACCAAAGGCGTTTCGATATAGATCTTATTTCTATATTAAATTTAAAATTAAAAAGAAAATTAATATACAATATTAAAAGTTTTAAATATATTTTACGAAGACATTATAAATATTTCAAAATATTAAAGTTTATCTGGTATATATATATATATATATATATATATATATATATATATATATATATATATATATATATATATATATATATATATATATATATTATATTATATATATATTATATATAATATATAAAATATATAAATAAATATATATATATATATATATATATATATATATATATATATATATATATATATATATATATATATATATATATATATATATATATATATATATATATATATATATATATATATATATATATATATATATATATATATATATATATATATATATATATATATATTAATAAATATATATAGATTATAGACTATTAGATAGATAGATGGATGGATAAGTAGATAGAATGTGATTAGAATGAAAATTATATATATATATATATATATATATATATATATATATATATATATATATATATATATATATATATATATATATATATATAATATATATATATATATATATATATAATATATATATCTTTTAAATTTTACTTATTAGCAACCTTTTTAAAAACATCGTAATTGAGAAAAGACTAAAATATTGATTTTGTTTCTGTAATTTCTAAAAGTAGTTAACTAATTTAGAAAAAAAAAAAAAAAAAAAAAAAAAAAAAAAAAATGAAAGTGTTTTTTTATCATTAAAACTGTCTTGGTCTTAATTATTTCAATATAATGATAAATATAAAAATAAACAATTTCCATTCTGTAGATTAGTATGCAACCGCTGGCAAATGATCCACAGTTGGTCACTGCAACTATTCTAAAACCAGAATGGGCATCAACATTATCTTGCATACGTCCTAACTCTCTTTTCAATAATGCGCCTCCGAATAAAACCCTGCTGTGTCACTACGAGTTAGATATTTGTAGTGGGGTATAACAAAAGTGCAAAATAGATTGCATTTTTTAATAATTATAAAATTTTTATTATTAACAATAACTCTACTACTGAGAAAGTATAATTTAAATAGTCCAAATACCTCTCTTATTACCCACTGGAAAATTATCTGTATGTATGTGTTGTAAAAGAAAGTATAACAATTATTGGACGATGGATCTAAAATTAACTTTTTTTTTAAGGTGTACAATATATACATTTAGAATAACGTAGGTTTAAATAGTCTTAAGATATTGAATCCAATAATATTTTCAAAAAGGCACATTATATTCTACACATGAACGTTAGAAGAGTAGGAAAGCAGTCAACCACTGAAATTGTGTATAGTTGCCAGATGTCGCTTTAGACAAAATTTTTGGGTAGCTCTGTAGGAACAAAAGTTACAGGCAAATGGTCGTTCTCCAGTATGTGTCCGAAGATGCTCCCGAAGTTTTGACTGGAAAAATAATTTCTTGCCACAAAATTTACAACTAAAGTCCTGGTCCATCAGTAATTCCAAATCACCCGAAGGAGACGGAAAAGTCACAGAAGTTGCCTGTGGAGCAAGGGGGGTGAATATTCTTAGATGTACTATTTTAAATAATAAAAATAATAATAACAATAATAATAAATAATTTCTAATTTCATAAGTGATAATTTGGAAATTTCCCCAAGTACTCTTCAATATCATTCGTGAAAACCTAGTACCAATTATTTATTTATTTTTCTTCCTATTTTTCATTTATGAAATATTTATTTTAAAATTATATTTTTTGTTTTCGATTTAAAAATTAAAAAAAAAAAATAAAAATAAATAATTCATATGAATGGTATAGATACAAGACTTTTTCCATGTTTTCCACAAACGATTAAGAGCGCTCTCACTCACTCACTCACACACATACATACCAGAATAAATAATAATGAGAAAAAAAGATTAGCCATTGAAACAAGTTAAAGGGAAGTCATTTATTGGCGTTTCTAGTTTGTGGCTTAGGCCTTTAAGACTATCTATAACACAAGACTTTTTTTTTCCTGTGCTCCACAAACGTTTATTTTAGAAACATGAAATGTGTAAGCAAATATTAATAAACTCAACGTAAGAACTAAATAATAATAATAAATAAAATAATAATAATAATAATAAATAATAATAATAATACTCATAATAGGCAACAGAAAAATCAAATACAAACAATTTTATTAACAGTCCAAAATAAGCCATTTTACAAAATAATATATTTTAATAGAATTTCCTTTTGATATATATATATATATATATATATATATATATATATATATATATATATATATATATATATATAATATATATATATATATATATATATATATATATATATATATATATATATATATATATATATATATATATATATATATATATATATAATTTGTACAGTTTATCAGTAATTACAATTAGGTACGAAAAAAAGGTACTAGCATCTAAGAAATGCAAAAGACGTTAATACAATTACGAAATGGAATGTACGTTCGCTAAGTGACGTTTGACGTTATTGCTCTGCGTCGACCTGTATGGACACATTGGGCATGCGTAAGGTTTAAATCCTGAATGCGTCAACATATGACGTTTGTAGTTGTAGCCTTGGCTAAATGACGTTCCGCAAATGACGCATTTATACGATGATACTTTAACAGATGACGATGATGATGATGACGTTTCCGTCAAAGACAAGATGGAGTCCTCCATGATGACTGGAGCAGATTCCTGAAGAAGTAGAGTGAGCAGTGGTCATCAAGCAATCTATATCAAGTTAATCTTATAGCCTTTTATAGATATATATATAAATCTAAATCAAAATAACTTTTTGGCAGCACAGAAACAGATTGACAATAATAATAATAATAATAATAATAATAATAATAATAATAATAATAATAATAATAATAATAATAATAATATTTTAAATACTGTATTGAACTAACGACTATCAATAATAACAATAAAAATAAGGCTTCTTTAAAGTAATTAAAATTTAATGAAAAAAAAAAAAAAAAAAAAAAAAATAAAAAGGGGGGAGGGGGAATTTTTTAGTTTTTATTGTCCGCAGAAGTGGAACTAATAGGAACATTACAATTATCAGCAATGGACCGCGACGTGTGAACATGAAATATATGCCTCCCCAGATTGCCGTATTGTGTGGCCCTATACTGGCAATGCGGACACTTATACGGTCTTTCGCCTGTATGAGTACGTAGGTGCTCCGTCAGTTTTGATGTAAAATAAAACTTCTTAAAACAATATGGGCAAGACTTCTCGGAAGAGCTTCCATCAGCATTTTGAATCGTCGATGCACTTGTACATGACTCTGATCCCGATGAGGCATCTAAACGGGCTGGTATTACAGATGCCGTTGCGACAATCGCAGAATCCTGCAACAACGGAGTGGGGTTCAGTCAAAGGTTGTTGCGGTATATTTGAAACTTGTTAACATCAAAACATTATATATATTAATTTAAATTTTCAAATAATTTTATAAACCGTGAAATACATTTTAAGGAATATTAACATTAATTCCCACAATAGAAGGCATAGTCAAATGAGCTACACATACAGGCAAACAACATACATCAGAAAAGAAAGGCAGATGTACAAAAGTACATTACAAAGTACTGATAAATGTCACACGATCAACTTAAACAATACAAGTCAATCCGAATATGACTGGGAAACAAACATACAAAACCGAGATATCCCTAAAATAAAAATTTCATTACCCTCATCATTCTTCTTTCATTTAAAAATAAAATAAAAATTTTCAGAATTTGGTCACACACACACACTCACAAGCACGCGCGCGCACACACACACACAAATATATTTTTCTCTCTTTCAATAACTACTCTCAAATGTTGTAAAGGTTTCGGTTACCTCTACAAGCATTAACAAAAGTAATTAAACTTATTATAATTAAGTAAAAAGTAATTAAAAATAAAAAAAAAAATAAAAAAAAAAAAATATATATATATATATATATATATATATATAATATATATATATATATATATATATATATATATATATATATATATATATATATATATATATATAATATATATATATATATATATATAATATATATATTATTTTTTTTTTTTTTTTTATTTTATTATTATATAATAATAAAAA
>SEYY01024622.1:130000-155000 GCA_009176605.1 Armadillidium nasatum | reverse complement strand
AACGATGCTCAAAATTACATTTAATAAAATAACACACAGAAGCGACTTTATCGTTCCCTTGTTAAATAATAATAATAATATGTACTTTTTTCATGTTAATGTTAAAGATTTTAAAGTAATAGAGAAGACTTTTTTATTTTTTTATATTTCAATTTTAATTATAAAATTACGCATATTCAAATAGAAGAAAATAGAACACAAGAATACGCACACACGTACAAACACATACTATTATATATATATATATATATATATATATATATATATATATATATATATATATATATATATATATATATATATATATATATAATATATATATATATATATATATATATAAATATATTTTAATTTTTTTAATTTAATTTATTTTATTAATAATGTCATAATATGTAACATATATATATATATATATATATATATATATATATATATATATATATATATATATATATATATATATATATAATATATATAATATATATATATATATATATATATATATATATGAACAAAAACGTAAATAATAATAATAATAATAACAATCATCTCTAAGAAGAATCGAAAGAATAATTTTGAGAATTGGTATGTTTAAAGTGAATATTTTTAAGATGCCTCAAATAATGGTCCCTCCGGGCTGCCTTGTATGGGCACGAGGGACACTGGTAAAGCTTGAAGGCGTTGTGAGTGGTGGAGATGTGACGCGTAAGAACATACTGACGATTAGGTCCAGAAAAATTTTTAGCACACTCTGGGCAAGTAACGACCTCTGGGGGATAAGCTCTTCCAATACCACTGACGCATTCCTGCAACACAACAAACACCAAACGATAATCAGGGGAATGGAAGCAGCTCGGGCATTATTGTAATAACGATATATATGATATGACAGTTACAAATCATATAAATAATTTTAAGAAAGAATATATTATTATAAAATTTTGACGTTTTAAAAAATTATAAAATTATTTAATCATTCATAGATGACCAGTTTTCGTAGGAAGACGGATGATGCCACCTGGTAGTGTCAGATGGTAGGGACGAGTTCGAATGTTTACTTTTAATATGGCGTGAAACATTACTTTGGATATTTGCTCGATAGGGGCAAAAAGGGCATGGATAAGGCCTTTCGCCGGTGTGTATTCTCATGTGACGTTTCAAGAGTGTCGTCTGATAAAGCCCAAGAAATTTTCGTCCGCAAATCTCGCAAGACTTGAATGGAAGGGCATGCGTAGTTGATGGAGGATCATCTGGAACTGTTGTTGGTGTCGTTGCAGTTATTGTTGAAGCATTCTGCAAAGTTGTAGGTCTAAACTTATTATTAATAAACAAAACTAAACTTCATTTTTAAAACTGAAATAATAGTTAACAATTTGGTAAATCAAAAAAAAAATTTTTTTTTTACGAATTATCACAACCTTGAGAAGATAATTTTTCTTGGGCATGAACAGTTTTAATATGCCTACTCAAATTACTAGACACATTAGCTCTATATGAGCAATAACGACACTGGTAAGGTTTCTCTCCTGTATGGGTTATCAAATGACGAGTCAGAAGGAACTTTCGATTGTAACCAAAGAATTTTTTATTACAAAGAGGACAAGAAGCATGAATAAGTGAAGAACCTTCCATTCCTCCTCTACTCTCCTTCGGCAGGGTGTCTTCTCCAAACCAGAATGTAGAATCATAAGCCTTACGATTGTCTTCTCCAACTTGGTGACATTTTTGCCAATTTCTTTGCCAAGCAGCAGCTCCCTTCTGAAACAACAAGCTATCCGTCACACAACTATTTCACTTTTATGAAAGGCGATTAACGCAATGACTTCAACATGCAAATATTTCCAAGTATCAATAGGAAACTCATATGAACGGTATTCCGCATTAACTCTCAAAATTCAGTGTTCGAAATAAGATATCTGATTTATACAGGTACTCTCTTTCATACTCAATTTCGCATACAACAAAAACAAATTTTAGATCTTTAAGTACCCATATTTCTAATCTTTAATATCATCAGCTTTATCCATCAACCGAAAAGCATTTATTCAATTTCAAGTGATCCATTCGCCCTCACTGATGTGAGAGAGAGAATATGTCAACCCTTATAAACATTATTTAGATCACAATGTAATTATAAAATAAAAATATCATTCCTTTTAAAATACTTAACCTACATAATTCCCCCATTTAAATTAAATCGGTAATAACCAAATATTTACGCAAGAGGTACGACAGACAAATACGCGTACGTTTTAGATACTCTATTGATTTTAAGGATTAGACACTCCCCCAAATTGGCTTTCCTCTTTAATATTGACTATACGATAAAGGAATATATATATATATATATATATATATATATATATATATATATATATATATATATATATTATATATATATATATATATATATATATATATATATATATATAATATATATATATAAAGAACAAGCAACTGGGGTGGCGTGAAGAAAATTCAAAGGCGTCACAGAACATTCGACCTCTTTAATAAAAAGCTTTAGAAAGAGAATTAATATAATCCTTCCAGCGGTAATCAGGAGAAAAAGAAACAAAAAGAATTCTGAGGATTGACAAAGGGTTGAGTTGCGATGTTTTCGATAATATAGTGATGTGGAAGGTTGTGTTGAATAGAGAGAATGAAGGAATTGAGTTTTTGAGGCACTGAAAAGCAGTTTTTTTTCCTTCCCCAATTAGAAATAAGAGAAAGTTGTTTTTTTACACTCTCAGCGTGAATTATTGCTGATAAGAGGGAAGTCTATCAAAATCAAGGCTTGAATAGTCGGCATAGGAGTGGATAGGTGAATTAATAGAGAAGTCATTAAAGAAAGCAGAGAGAGACGAGAGAGAGAGAGAGAGAGAGAGAGAGAGAGAGAGAGAGAGAGAGAGAGAAAGAGAGAGAGAGAGATATATATATATATATATATATATATATATATATATATATATATATATATATATATATATATATATATATATATATATATATATATATATATATATATATATATATATATATATATATATATATCACTGTTTCTTCCCTGGTTAACAAATAAGAATTGACAAAAGTATACAAGATTTGTTGAAGGTTTAAAATCCATAAAATAAAATTTAAAAAATTGGATTAATAAATACTAGTTTCTAGTAACAAGATGATTTTGAAACTTTTATAATTGTACAGGTTCGCCAATTAATCGTTAGCTAATAATTGTCTTACGGCTTTTCTTCCAAAATAATGTTAATTGGCTTTATTGAACTTTTTCACTCTCTTTCAATTTTGTGATAGTCGCAAAAATTTGCTGAGTTTTATGAAAATGGATTCCCCCCTCCCGTTCCCCCAAGCTTGCAAGGTTTTTCAACTGAATCCGGTCGCAAATGCAAAGCCTGTATATGTCGTTTCAAAGTTCCGGATTGCGTCGCTGAATAACTACAAAAAGGACACTTGTGGGGTTTCACCCCAGTGTGCGTCATCAAATGACTTTCCATATTCTGACGACGGTTACGCCCTTTGACCCATTTACCACAATAAGGACAGGTCAGAACTTCCTTCAAAGCTTCTCGACTTGCATCCCCAATGGCAGACATCTGCAAAGATTGCAGACTTATCGGTACCAATACAAAAACATGAAAATCCCATTATATATATATATATATATATATATATATATATATATATATATATATATATATATATATATATATATATATATATATATATATATATATATATATATATATATATATATCACCCGTCCAGAAATTCAATTTAGTTAAAAATTTTATCGAGGTGCAATGTATTCTATTTACACTAATGTATTGGCCAGTAAAAAAAAAAAAAAAAAAAAAAAAAAAAAAAAAAAAAAAAAAAAAAAAAAAATAAACAATACATACAATTAACATATACACGAAAAATTATTCGGAGACTCTTTTTACTAAATGGAGATCAGGGTAGGATATATATTAAAACTTATAAAAAAAAATGTACAAACGAATGTCACGCACCTTAAAACATGTCTGAAATTCAAATATAAGAAATTAAATAAATATCCCCCTCCTCCCCCCCGACTTTCCACAACCTTGCTTTACTATAATCGACAATTACAACTGAATCCTATATAGACAATCAACGACAAACCTCTGCAAGAGGAGACTTCTCTCAGGATTTAAACTTTAAAAGGTTTTGAAGGGATATATCACAGACAGACAGACAGACAAAAAAAAAAAAAAAAAAAAAAAAAAAAAACAATTTTTTTTTTTTTTTTTTTTTTTTTTTATTTCCAAATTAAGAAACTACAACTAAATATGTACTAAAATATTTAATTAAAAAAATTTTTTTTTTATAGGACCAAAAAAAAAAAAAAATTTTTTTTTTATTTCCGTCAAAATACCAAAATAAGTTTCTGTATTCACGAGATAATCATTAATTTGCTTTAAAATATTGAAGATAACCATTCCCAGCAGACCTCACAGAAAAAAAAATAAATAAAAAAATAAATAAAAACATTATTAAATATGAAGAAAATAGATTTGATGTTTACTTCTAGTAACTCCTACAGAATTAAAATTACTTCATTATTATTTCACTACTCCAGAACCCGATGAAGCTGACGATCGAATATGTACCGACTGCATATGCCGCCTTAGGTTACCACATTGCGCCGATGAATAACTACAAAACGGACATTTGTGGGGCTTCACCCCAGTATGTGTCATCAAATGAATCTCCATATTCTGACGACGGTTACGCCCTTTGACCATTTTACCACAATAAGGGCAGGTCAGAACTTCTTTCGAAGCTTCTCGACTTACATCCCCAATGGCAGACATCTGCAAAGATTGCAGATTTGTTGTTACCAAAACAAACATGCTAATCCCGATATATATATATATATATATATATATATATATATATATATATATATATATATATATATATATATATATATATATATATATATATATATATATATATATATATATATATATATATATATATATATATATATATATAAGAATCTAAAGGTTAAAAAAAATATACTTTCCAAATATATATATACCATACATGTATATAAACACATTTATTCGTCAATGGCCAAAATATATATATATATATATATATATATATATATATATATATATATATATATATATATATATATATATATATATATATATATATATATATATATATATATATATATATATATATATATATATATATATATACTTTTACATTTTTTAAAACAATGAACTGGTTTTGATTTTAAATAATAATAATAGCCTTTTTTCCAGTAAAGTTAAGAGTTGTTTAATCTCTTGATATTACTATTAGTTTAATTAAAAGGTTAAGAGTTGTTATTCCAAACTTTTGACTCCATGAATTCTGCTGACGTGCACCTTCAAAGCATCTTTTCGCGCACATTTATAAATACAATAAGGACAATTGAATGGTTTTTCGCCCGAATGTGTCATTATGTGACGCGCCAATTTCTGCTTCCAAGAAGGCGAAGGTAAGAACTGCTTTCCACACAAGCGGCAACGTTGCTTCTCGTCCACGTATGCGAACATGTTACGCCAAGTTTCCTCCGATTCCCCCTGCAATGGACAGGAACTAAAATGTTCTTCTCTTCCACTATTATAATTATTAAATTCTTTAAATTTACTATCATAAATTAAGTCATTAACCTTCAGGTTAACAATAGTACTTTACCAATATTACATAACTAAACATGACATCATTTAAACAAGCTGAGGATATGTTTTCGCTTGATATGCATCTCCAAATTTTGCTTAATATTCGCTTTGTGTGGGCAGTAGGGGCATAAAAAGGGTTTTTCGCCCGTGTGTGTGATCAAATGTCGTTTTAGAAGGTACTTTCGATTGGCGCCATAAAACCTCTTGTTACAGGAGAAACATTCCAAGTATGACGTTGACAAGGGCGGTGGTGACTGAGCAGAAATGGCGGTGGTAGCGAGTTGTCGAGGGAGGAGCGAAATGGGTGCAATAAAAGAGGAAAGGTCACGAAGAGGGAATGGTGGTGGTGGAGGGGGAGTTGAAGGAGAAGAACCAGTCACCGGAAGAACACCATTCTGAAACATTTAACGTAAATATGGATCAAAAGTGTTGAACTATTAAACAATTTCTTTTTATATTAATTTATTTAAATAAAAACAGTATGTATGTATTAAAAAAAAAAAAAAAAAAGCATATAAAATTTTCTGTGTAATTGGGACGATACGAAGATCTTGAAACAAAATGCATCACCCCAAAACTGCATAGAGAATTCTAACGCACTCAATTAGTATTTCCTGAAATAATGAACACTCTTCATATGTAACTGAACATTCCCACTCTGGTTCGACTTATAAGGGACAAAAAGAGCACTGAAAAGGTTTTTCTCCTGTATGAATGAGAAAATGTCTGCGAAGCAAACTACGTTGATTTTTACCGACAAATTCACGTTGACAGACTTTACAAATCAGACCTTTATCCCCAGTGTCGGAGTAACGATGACAACGTCTCGTCGAGAACCTGCAAACAACAAAGGTACAACTGAGAGGATCTTAATCCACTTCCCTCTTTTAAATACTATGCAAAATATTTATTATCGTATCACATCGAGTGCATGCATTGCATGTGTATCTTTAAATTATTTCTCCGATTTGACCGATGATTGCAAATAGGGCATTTAAAAGGCTTTTCCCCTCTGTGTATACTCATATGTTGTTTCAAATTGCTTTTACTAGACTCTCCGCGGAAAACTTTCCCGCATATATTACAACGGCGATGCTGCTGCTGCTGCTCTTCCTGAACAGTGGTGTAACTGGCGGAAGCAGATGCTGTTATGAAAGCAGTTGAAAAGCTTGAAGATTCGAAGCCCTGAAAGCAATATTGACCACACTTAATACTCTCCGAATTTTTTTTAAATTTTTTTTTTTATTTAAAAAAGAAAAAAAAATCTACTGGCATAACGAGACGAATTTCAAACCACTAATCTTCTTCTCTTGTAACAACACATCCACTAAAGAATTTTAACTAAAAATCTCAACCATTTTTACAATTTTATTGTTTATACAACTATTTTTACAATTTTGCTTATACTGGAGAAATCTATACAAATGTCGCTGCAACTATATATATATATATATATATATATATATATATATATATATATATATATATATATATATATATATATATATATATATATATATATATATATATATATATATATATATATATATATATATATATATATATATATATAATAATTATTTTTATTTAATTATATTTTTAAAAAATGTCTAGAAATTATATTCCCAATACCTTTTTTTTTTTTTTTAAATAATTCTTAAAATCATTTAAATTATAAATATTTAGTTATATCAAAATAAAAAAAAGTATATATATTTTTAAATAAATTAACTGCTAAGCTTTTTAAAATTTTTTTTTTTCTTAAATTCATGATTCGAAAATTTTATTTTTTGATTATCCAAACCACCATGGCTATATATATATATATATATATATATATATATATATATATATATATATATATATATATATATATATATATATATATATATATATATATATATATATATAATATATATATATAAGCGAGTAAAACTAAGGTAATAATAAAAGTTACAACTACGCGAAGAAAAAAATAATAATAATAATAATAATCTGGAAACAAATGTCAGAAACACAATATAATCTAAATAGTTCTGGCACTCTTTCAAGTTTTAAGAAGGTGCGCTAAATGCCTCGGAGTGCCGACGTAACAAATGACCCTTTAAGTGCCATTTATGAAGGGCCGTGTAAGGACAAAATGGGCAAAAATAATTCTTATTCCCAGTATGTATAAGGAAATGATTATGTAAATTTTGCTTCCTATTCCGTCCGGAGAATTTCTTCTTGCAAACCGGACACTCCAAATGAGAATCGATTGTCGTCGAGGACGACGATGTCGAAGAAGGTGCCAAAGTATTTCTTGATTCCGAGGACCAAACGGGATTTCCAGCAGCAATACGTCCAGCCCGGCTTGAGGCAACATCGTCATCTCCAAAATTGAGTCTGGCCTGCAAATAGTAACGTAACATACCTCAATATACTTGTGAAATATCTGACTAACGCAAGCAAACTGATCATCATCATCATCACCATCAAAATTAAACTTTTTTTTTTTTAAAAATAAATTCTCATCCCATCGTACTAAAACTGATTGTGACTGTTGTGAGGCAATCCCAAACTCGAATGCGAAATGGACAGGTGTCTCGACAACTGCGAATGATTTATGGATCTGTGAGGACAGTATGGACACGGCACGGGACGATGGTTGCTATGCGTTTCCATGTGACGGTCGAGTATCTGATTACGATTCCTCCCGGAACATTTCTTTCCACAAACAGAGCACTCGATAAAATCTCTCTTTTGTTCATTTCCGCCAGCTTCGCCCAAAAGAACAGGTAAACTCTCCAGTCGGTTTTGCCCCTGGAAAAACATTAATACCACCAAGGTACTCAAAAAGAATAAAAGGAATGTAAAATATCTTTAAACGTAAATTGCGCTACAGAAATTAGAGAAAAAAAAATCTTAATAATCTGAAGCGGGGGAAGTAATGTTAGTTTCAGTAGCAACTGCGGCTGCGGATGCGGCATCAGCATTTTTCCCAAAATGAACAGCAATTATATGAAACTTTAAATTCCCTTTCCTGTTCGCTCTATGCGGACAATAGGGACAGTGAAAGGGTTTTTCCCCTGTGTGAGTCATATGATGACGACCGAGATCTCGCGACGTGGAAAATTGGCGCCCACAAACTGTGCAACTATGTTGACGTTTACTCTTTGAAGTGTTGGATAAAGAAGCATAATTATAAACCCCCCACTGCTGATCAGACGGTTCTTCCACCTGCAACATAAACATAACCGTCCTCAATCTCCAAACAGTAAGGAATTCAACCCATCTTGTAACTTTAGAATACTTTTGTTTTAAAAGACATTAATATAAATATCGCCTAATAAAAATTCCCAAAACATTAATATTGCTATTTTAGGATAGAGAAATGATTAAATACGCATATAAATATTATGCAGTATAATATCCCATTTAGGTTAATAATAAAAAAAGTTTATTCCCTCGCAACCGCCCGCCAGCTTGCCATCATTTCTCCCTACAAAATCAAATAAAATTACATCGAATTCATAAGAAACTTATGGCACTGAATATAAAAAAAATACTTTGCATTTTCTAATAACTTCGCGAATATATATATATATATATATATATATATATATATATATATATATATATATATATATATATATATATATATATATATATATATATATATATATATATATATATATATATATAAATAAAAAAAAATTTTATTATAAAAAGTACAATAAATGAAAATGTTTTCTTTTTTAATTTAAAAATAAAAATAGTAAATAATAATAAAAAAAAAAGCTTTTAAAAATCATTCCCCCCCCCCCTAGCAGAAGCAAAACCCATAAAATAAGTATTAATTAAGGAACTGTTTCTTAGATCATAAGATCAAATAATATTTAAAAACACTAAACCAACTTGCCATTTACGCATTAAAAAAAAAAATAAAATAAAAATAAAAATGTCAAACAGCTATAGTGAAAATATTTAATTACTCAACTTTCTATACAAAACCTTTTTTAATGATTACTTCTTATCTAATAAGAGATTAAAAGAGAAGAGAATAGGATAGAGGACAAATAAAGGTCACCTGCAACGAATGAGGAGGACCAGCCAATTCACATAACGGATATACGAAACCAGTTAATAAAATTTTTATATAATTCGCATAAATAACTTAGTACAAACTGCACCATTCAACGATTTATAAAAATAAAAAATATATATATTATATATATATATATATATATATATATATATATATATATATATATATATATATATATATATATATATATATATATATATATATATATATATATATATATATATATATATATATATATATATATATATATATATATATATATAATATATATATATATATATATATATATATATATATATATATATATATATATATATATATATATATATATATATATATATATATATATATATATATATATATATATATATATATATATATATATATATATAATATATATTTATATTTTTTTTTAAAATAAATTTAAAATTACAAGAAATAATAATTATGATTTTAAAAAATATAATTAAATATAAATATATATAATATATATATATATATAATATATATATATATATAATATATATATATATATATATATATATATATATATATATATATATATATATATATATATATATATATATATATATATATATATATATATATATATATATATATATAATATATATATATATATATAATATTATATATATATATTTAATTATTATTATTATTATTTTATTTTTAATATTAAAATTTTTTACAAAAAAATGACTAATGGAATACTTTTGTTTTTTTTTTCCCCATCTTATATAGTATAATATATATATATATATATATATATATATATATATATATATATATATATATATATATATATATATATATATATATATATATATATATATATATATATATATATATTATATATATAATATAATATATATTATATATATATATATATATATATATATATATATATATATTATATATATATATATATATATATATATATATATATATATATATATATAATATATATATATATATATATATATATATATATATATATATATATATATATATATATATATATATATATATATATATATATATATATATATATTATAATATATAAATAATATATAATATTGAATAAAAATAAAATATATAATATATATAATATATATATATAATATATATATATATATATATATATATATAATATATATATATATATATATATATATATATATATATATATATATATATATATATATATATATATATATATATATATATATATATATATATATATATATATATATATATGAGAGAGAGAGAGAGAAAATGCTCTGATGAAGTGTTGGAAAAATTTTTAGAAATTAAATCAGCCATACTTTTGTTTCTTCAAATCCCTCTAATTATTCTTCCCAAAATCAACAAAAAAAGAAAATTTCACACTTCCACATTTAATCAATCAATCAATCAAAGTATAAAGATTAAAGAACTTATTTAGGCTCCCTTTTACAACTTTATTAAAGGAAGTTTATTTCAATCTTAGGTGTAATTGTCTTTAAAAAAAAAAAAAAAAAAGTGTTCATTCAACAATGTATGAACAATAAAAAAAATTCATTGTCTTATAACCAACAAATTAAGTAATTTATAATGCTAAAATATATTAATTAATTGACTTTAATGATACATTGAATTATAAAACTGATTTTTTACCATTTATACAACAATGTAAACTCTAACTTTTCTATAATGATACTGAATTTTACTGTGGCCGTAAAATATCGACCTTTGTGTATGAAACCCGTCGAAGAGGGAAAACTGCTCACCCAATTAAATCAAAGAAAGGAAAAAGCAGCAGGCATGCATGTATAAAGATAGAAATATAAACAATGTTTGGAGGGTATATTGGAAAGGATAGACCATATTTTCAAAATAATATTGAAAGAACAAATGAAACCTGAAGAACGGAGGAGGAGGAGAAAAGAAAAAAAAAACCATGTTACAAAATATTGTAATTGGAATTAAAAATATTTTAATATTGGTGCCCTGGAAAATAATGAATAGAATAAAGAAGATTGATGATGATTAATAAGGAGAGAATAAGGAAGTTTCAGAAAATTTTTATAGACCAGATATTTTAGTAAGAAATATAATAGAACAATGTAACGAGTGTAAGATATCCATGTACTTGATTTTTTGTAGATTTTGAAAATGTTTGACTGGCTTCCATAGGAGACTTTATTGAAAAACTTGAAGAAATATGGAATACCAATGAAAATAATTAGGTTGATCAAAATGTTTTAACAGAAATTATGAGTGTAATGTGGAAGGAGGCAACATGTCGGCAACACTGTTCATTGTAGTACTTTACTGGGTGATGAGAAGAGTGGTGGAAGGGAGAAGTATTGGAATTAGATGGAGCAGTTGGAAGATCAAGATTTTGTAGATGATATATGTTTGATGAGCTAAAACATAGAATGAGAAAACATGGAAGAAAAATAGAACTGAAAAATAAATTAAAGAAACCAAAAGTGATAGTAAAAAATTCAGAGACATTAAAATCTAAATTTAAATGGGAAAATATTGGAAAATGTGAGGGAATTTGATTATTTGAGGTCAAAGGTGACAAGAATGGGAAGATTATTAAAAAGGAAAAAGTAAACTTCAACGTTGAACAAGATGAGGAAAACCAAAAATATTGGGTTAAGACCAATGAAGCCAACGTGTAGATGATACAAGAAAGCTTAAAATTCAAAACTAAGTGATTGTAAAAGAATGATGGGAATTTACTGGCAAAGAATTAAAAGCAACAAAAACAGTTATTGAATATCTAAATAAAGTGATCGGGAGATTAAACTATTGTGATATCAGTGCAGAATAAGCAACGAAAAGTGAAAAGAAGCTGTGAGGGCAGAGAAGAAAGAGAAGACCTGCAAAGAACATAGAGAATTATGTAGGATGACCTGAAGATGATGGGGTAGAGTTGGGGAGACGCTAAGAGCTCAGGATAAAAATTGTTGGAAAGAGTCAACAGCAACCTTTTGCAATAGAAAAGTCAGACCTTAGCATATATATATATATATATATATATATATATATATATATATATATATATATATATATATATAAATATATATATATATATATATATATATATATATATATATAATATATATATATAAATATATAAAAAAAAAAAAAAAAAAAAAAAAAAAAAAAAAAAAAAAAATATATATATATATATATATATATATATATATATATATATATATATATATATATATATATATATATATATATATATATATATATATATATATATATATATATATATATATATATATATATATATATATTTTTTTTTTTTTTTTTAAATAAAATCTTTATTTTTGTACTTTCTGAAAATTAGAACACACAGTAGAACAGTTTCATTAAAAATTTGTCTCTAGCACAATGCAGTTCTTAAGCTTAAAACTCATCTACATATATATCATTCTTTCTATCTAAAACAAACACCTCTTTTTTATAACATCTACACTTGAAACATAAAACCCTTTAGCATTTTAATATATATATATGTGATTTATTTATTTATTTTTTAAAACTTTAATTACTTTATTATGAAATCTATACAAAACTTATTAAATTCGTTTTCCTTTAAATAAATATTAATATTTTAAAAAAAAAGCACTTAATTTTGGATTTTGTGAGCAGAACTTCAATTTGATTTATTTTAATTTTTCCAAATTTAAATCAGGTTATTTTATTACATTTTTTATAATATACTTTTTAAATTATAAAAAGAAACTGATTTTAATATAAATAGGTAATTTTGAACTAGTTACTAATATTTCTGATATTAATCAAATTTTGTTTATTTGAAGTTGGAAATTTATTACACAGAGGAAAGGATAATTAATGAATCACTTATAGAACAATCTGATTTCATTTTCTAGGAAATGAGTAGGTAAGCAAGCTAAATTAACAAAAAAAAGAAAAAATTTTTTTTTTTCAAATACAATATTCCATATGTATGTAGCTGTAAGTATAATAAGAATTAATAGGGGTCATTCTTTCTAATTATAGTTCGGAAAAGTTTAATATGATTTCATGACTTTAAAATGAACCCAGGGCTTGAGTAATTTTAAACTGTAGTATAATTAAGGACTGACAAAGTTATAAATAAATAAAATTAAAAAAAAAAAACTCTGGGATCCTGTTATTTAGTTTTCTAACATTTGAGTCTGTATGAACCAAAATAAATAATGTGTTAATAAGACAAAGAACGAGTGGTAAAATGTTTAACATATATTTGGTATGTGCTTAGTCAAAAAATTAACTATTATAAAATTTTACAGCATGATAAAGCCATGGGCTTGAAGTGATGGGAATTACTGACTGGAAGTGCGAGATTTTTTCATATAAGCTCTTAAGGCATCTCTTGTGATGTTCAGGACTTCTTGCTTGCTCTTTTGCCACTTAATTAACTAAGTTAAGAGGCCTGAGGAACCTGGCTGTACATTATTAGTATCAGTATCCGAGTTAAGTTCAGCTGAATTGGAGAAACTTTTTTTTTTTTTTTTGAATGTCTACTTACTTGATACTGTGAAATTCACAAAATTGTCTTCAAATAAGGTGTGATATGGAATCTCAAAACAAACAAGTTTCCAGTATTTTTTTTATGCCATTCTTTGGAAAATTAACTTTATAGCCAACTGATTTCAAGAAATTTTTTATGAATTTCTATATATTTATATGGGAGTATTTTGTAAAGGAAAAAATTCTTAATTCTTATACAGGGTAGACTTCATAAGGAGAACTTGAAAGGAAATCTTTACCTTTACTCTATTCTTGTAATTTTGGTAAGCATTTAGATTTTGCAACAGATATATCAAGAGCTGTCTAGACAATCTACCAAAAGATCTATTTCCAAATTTCTTTCATTTTCTTTCTCCCTTTCAATAACAATCTTTACAGTTTTTAAGATTGTCACTATTTACTTTTTAAACTTGCCTTATTAATAGTGATTTTCCAACAGATGCAACTCAATCCACTAATCTATTTCTGTTTACTAACAATGCACTCTTATACCTCTCTCATTTTAACCAATAGCAAATAATAAAAGCTAAGGTGTTGAACTTACAGCAACAAATCACAAACCTTTTTTTCTTTTTCAAATTAAATTACTCATTAACTCAATCTTTCCTTTCCTCTTTCTCCCCAAATGAAATTTTCCACAAACTATACATTCATCATTGAAAATACAGAACTCAACTCAATTTCAAATAATCTATTTGTTTTCCTTTGATGTTTAACAAGTTTTTAACAGCTAAGGAGTTCTCAGCCCCTTACAAAACTTTTCACACTATCCTTTACATGTGCTTTGTTTGTCCCTATTTGAAATATATGCCTCAAGTGGGTTGTTGTCTTGGGTCATTCTCCATAAAGAAATTCATTTTCATAAAACTTTGTCAACTAGCTACATAACTTTCCTTATACTCTCTTTAAAAACAATGAACAATTCTTCAAAAAATTTTTTTGTTCCTTCCTACTCATCATCATCCTTTCATCACACACCTTAACCCAGATTTGAATTGCTGGGGAGGGGAAAGAATCCTATTCAAAATTAAAGGGTCTGTTAAGTCAAACATGATGGAGAAAACAGAAGAACAAAGAAAGTTCCAAAGAAAAAGTTGCACTTAAAAAGAATGGGCATTGATGCGAACTGAGGTTGGAGTTGGATAAAAAGAAGATTAAAACCATTTGAAAAGAACAATCAAATAGGGAGACATGCGAAAAAGGAGTTCAGAAGAGCAGTGTCCAATGTGATAGTGATAGCTAAAATGTGACAAAAGAATCAGTAGATTAAGTTTTGATGAAACAAAAAAAAACAGTAGATTCTAACCTCCCCCTCCCCCCAAAAAAAGGGTGCTATCAAGTAAAACCAGACTGATCTCACACTTCTCCTCTGTGATACGAGGTTCAGCGGTCTCTGGTCACCAGGGTTTTGTAGTGTAGACATTTGAGGGTCATTTGGTCAGATGGCAAGAAATTCTGACAACCAAAACTGTGACATGTTTTTACTCATGTATTTGCCATTCTTGGGTTTTAAACGATTATAAATTAGAATCAGAAAATGAGCCCAACAATAAATTTTGTATGAAACTGAATATTGACCATCAATACTATTGAAATACCTTTGGCTGATTGAAGGACAAATCAATAGAGGATGACAAACACGGATAACCTCAAAACATGCATCATGTCTCCTAAAACTGACCAAAAGGAGAACTTTGAAATCACTTGTCAGTATTTCTGTCAACATACCAATAATGACCAATTTTCATCTCAAGGGTCATCACAGGACACAAAAGCAATAAGGTTAATGGATATAACTAGGGAGAAAACAAGTAGTAGTTGAGGATGAAAGGTGTCAACATTTCTCATGGCTGAATAAGGCAAAGGAAATGAATTTTTGCTATTTTTCAGCTTCAAATCAATAAGTTCTACTAAGACAATTTGAGATAGTTCATAAACCTTTAGTTGCAAACTAGAACTGTGGTACTAACTCATTAAAAAAAAAAAAAAAAAAAAAAAAAAAAAAAAAAAAAAACAACAACTTGCACCTAGACTATCTTAAAAATGTTAGTTTTTAGTAGTTAAAAGCTTCAAAATTTATCCCAACATAATTCTTATTTGGGAAGCTCAAGGACAGAATTTCCAAATGGTTAAGAAGATATAGACTGAAATGTAAGCATTGCTTGGCACACTGCAGCAATGATTTTTCAATACCCATTTGAAGCAGTGAGAATCCTGCATCAATTCAAAGGGCAACTACTTTGAAAGGGATGGACTTCAAATTTATAAATATTATTACCGTAATCCAGTTCATTACACTAGGAAGCATATATATATATATATATATATATATATATATATATATATATATATATATATATATATATATATATATATATATATATATATATATTATATATATATATATATATATATATATATATATATATATATAATATATATATATATATGCTATGAAATAATTAACCTTTTTGAAAGAATACTGTAAGAGTCTAAATCAGAATGGACAATAAAATTTGCAATCCTCAAGAAGAAAGAGGTCAAGAATATTTACTGGTATTTTTGGAACAAATAAAAAAACATTTTATACCAGAGACAACTATTCATTACATGATTAATTAAATTTATTAAATTTATTATTTTACTTTAATTGACTAATATTTAACTATCACATTTAGACCTTGAAATTATATCTCAAATATAACCGTATACTACCTATTTTTGGCGAAGCTATTTGGTACTCTTTACCACTGGAATATTGCTAATATATTAAATCTAATCAAAAATTAGAAAAATGAAGCTTCGGAGTTTTCAGATACTAATTTTTTTTTTTTTTTTTCAATAATTCTTTTTAAATTCTTGAATTTTTTTTCAAAATATATTAAATATAAAATGCTTAAGTATGTTATAGATGTCTCATAAAACTTTTAAAAGTATTAGAAGATGAAATTTTACTTAAAACAATGCTTTTAAAAAATGCTGTTAGATAATGCTATAGGTGTGAATTTTGACATCCATGGATGCAGGTCTTCAATTTTTATATTATATAAACATGACTATTATAAAAATGTATTTTTCTCCAAACTATTTTTAAATTTCTAAGCCATGATGAAATTTTTATTTTTTGTTGGACACTACAGAAATATCAGAAATGTCTTACAAATGCCAATGTATAAAGCTTACTCAGAAATATTATAATTTCTCAGTTCTGTAAATTTAAATTATTGTGACATAAGGTTGTGTTAATTTTATCTATGACTTTTTAAAACATCATTGCAACACACTAAATTATTACATGAATGTGTATTCTGCTTAATTGGCTTATCGAATCTACAAAAACAAGTCAAATTAGAAACCAAAATATTAATAAGTTTTGCATTTTTGTAGTATTATGGTCACTTTTAACCTTACATTCCTCTTTATCCATCATTTTTAGAATCAAATTATAAATATTTTTCTCACCTTGAACAAAGAAAATGAATGTCTTTATCTTTATAATTTTTCCTTACAAACCACAGTCAGACACTCCATGTACAATCAGTAACAAAACAAATCATTTATATATCAAAGATTTATAAAACATGTGAACCACATCACTAATTAATAACATTCTTTCTCAGATATCCATTAAAATAAAAGAAGTGCAATCCTAAATATATATATATATATATATATATATATATATATATATATATATATATATATATATATATATATATATATATATATATATATATATATATATATATATATATATATATATAACCAACAACTGTACTATTATTTAAATGAGGTATGCCTATTATGAATAGTATATCATCTAATTTTTGGTATCTCTATATATATATATATATATATATATATATATATATATATATATATATATATATATATATATATATATATATATATATATATATATATATATATATATATATATATTAAAAAGAATAAATAAATAAGAGTGGATATTAAAATAAGGAGAGAGGAATCAACCATTTTGTGCAGAATATTTTCTCTGCAAATGAAATATTTATTGTATAAAAATCATTTGTATCTTAAAATGATTGTATATAATTTGATTACAATTTAAGACAAATGTAAAGTTGGGTTTGTTTTAATAATAATACTAAAAAGAAAATAATATAAAAACTAGACACTTCTAAAACTATAAATCAAATAGATAAACCAAATATTCTTCTTTAAAAATATTGCAATGATAACAATGATAATTAAAGACCAATAACTAATGTCAAGAAATTTTTTTTATAAACGATTCCTTATAATTTTAAAACCCATAAATTTTTCTAAAAACAATAATTAATTAATTAATAATTTTTACTCTATAATATGCATATATTTAAAATAAATTTTCAGTAAATTTCCAGAACCAAATAATTCATTTAAACCGATTGATAAGATGGGGACACCAGATTTACAGTACCCCAAAATGATTATTTAAAAATAGCTTAAATATATATTCTAAAGATGAATATTAAATGAAAATTAAGTACATAAAAAATCTAAGAATTTTAAAAAAAGTACCAAATTATTGTACACAAAGTAATTACATCAACAGTGATTTTTAAAAATATTTAATAGATTTCAAACTTTAAAAACTCTAATAAAATTTGATGCAAACAAATGTGTGAAATGTCAAATTCTTGATTCAATTTTACAATCAACATATGTCTTGGTTAACTTTAAAAGTAATTTTTTTTTCTTGTTCACTTATTTCCAATTCTATGATTCAAACATTTAATATTTTGTAAATATATTACATAACAATCAACATACACATATATATATATATATATATATATATATATATATATATATATATATATATATATATATATATATATATATATATATATATATATATATATAACCCAACTTTATCATTTTAAATATGGTAAATTCTTCCTCCTCTCAAGAGTCAATATATATTATTAATATTGCAATGCCTTGAAACCTCTTAATCCCACATTATTATTTTATTATTTTTATTATTATCTTCTTTCCATTGGGATTGAGGTATAATTTATTTTTATTAATGATACAAATAAGATTTATAGCTTTTGAAATTATTACTTTATATATATACATATATAAAAAATTAGTCAATATCATTTGCTAACAATTATTAAAAATGACAATTAATATATTTTCTCACAATAAAAGCAATAAATAACTAATGATTCAACTAGAGAAATAATTATTTACATTACAATAATATTAAAATTTTCCATTCTCAAGTTTATTAATTAAAATTTTCTTTCATATATATTTATACTTACTAAAGTATTATTAAAACATTTTTAACTTTGCCAAACAGAATATAATAAATAAGATTTACCAATGTGTACATTAAATTTTATTTATGCTATACTAAGGTATTAAATTCAAAAACATTTTTCTTACTTGTATCATTTTTTTTTGGTACCAAAATTTTGTAATAAAATATGCACTGCAAATCTTAATAATATACAAAGACTCTTATAATAATTATAAAAATAATTTAACACTTACCCCTGGGGCATTTTGACTAGAAGTTTCAGTAGAACTATAATTCATATGACCAGGATAATTTAAGTTTGAGCCTTCGCCTTGCCAGCCAAGGTCACCCTGGCAATATATTAAATTTTAAGTCAAATTATTTTATAATAAAGTCTAACGTTTAATTCATGTCTTATACATAAGGTTATTTCTACATATATATATATATTATATATATATATATATATATATATATATATAATATATATATATATATATATATATATATATATATATATATATATATATATAAACTCACCGACTGGAAAGACGAGGAAGGTGGATAAGAATCGGTGCCAAAGTTTGTTCCTCCTCCAGCACCTAAATGAGACCCAGAAGCTTGTTGTAAAAATTCCGGAAGGTCATTGCTGAGATCCCCCCCAGGATCTCCAGCATCGTTATCAGGTTCTTCTTTATACCCATCAGCATTGATGTTAAAAGCGTCACCTGATGAACCTAAATCTTCTCCACCTGTATCTTCCATTTCGACTTTAACAAATGGATTTTGATGGGCAGTTTCAGACTGTGCAAGGTCATCAGATGACCCTTGTAAGCGACTTGCTGGTGATGGCTTGGAGTCTGAAACACCCTCTTGAGGTGGTACTGGACTTAATCTAGAATGGCTTTGGGGGGTCTTTGGTCTTGAGCTTCCACTTCCTCCACTTGGTCTGATGTCTTCTCTTCCATCTTGACCTTCATCCCTCCTTTTCCTTTTTGATGGGGGTGATCCCCCATCTGATCTCCTTAAATTACTAGTATCACCTCTCCCCCGCTTTTGGGGAGGCTCATCATCAGGTACGGCCAAACCCTTTACACGAAGGCACTCAGCAGCTTTAATAAGAGAGGCTAAGTCAGCCTGTCTCACATTCACTTCACCCAAGTACATATAATCCAAGAGTGCCTCTAAATCTTCACATTTTATGTCTTTTAACACTATAATAGGATTTTTACATGTAGTCCTATCAAACATGGCACTAAAATAGTCACTACACGTTGAAAGCACCAATCTATGAACATTGTAAAACTTTCCATCGCAAGCCAATGTTGCATCTGTGTACAGTTGCTGAAAAGGAGGAAAAAAAAAGTTATTAAAACATTATTTATTTATTTATAAAAAAAAACTGATATTAATTGTATCTTTATAACCAATCTAATTTACTGTAATATATAAACTATATCTTTGACTCCTCTGAAGAGAAGTGAGATCATATGTTATACTAAATTTAATGTTTTACTAGTAATTAAGAACGAGGTCATGATAATAATTAAAAGTAATAATAATTATAATACATGTTTTAGATTTAGGAAATTACTATAAAGCAATTTTAAACATACTTTAAATTAACCTTTCAGTATTGAAATACTACTACTACTACTATATAATAATAATAATAATAATTGATGAGATAAATGGTAAATGGTGGTACAAAAACCTAAATTTAACTTTAAAATGTGATAATAGAGCTGAACCCAGTCAGCTAAAATTTCATTCATAACAAGAAATACCTTCTATTTTATTGATAAAAAAAAAGTATAATAAAAGGAGCAAAACCATAATTAATTAAAAAATTACACTATTGTATAAGGCTACCATCATTAATTTGCAACAAAAGGGTAAACTCCCCATTCACAGGTTACGGGCACTGAGGGTAGAACACACCATATTAGATATGTTTGGGTTACTCGTATCAAAGATGTAAATGAATGGTACACAAACGTGCCTACATGGGTTCTATTCCAATAACCATAACCCATGAATGGTGGGAGGTTTGTTCTTTCAGCTCAAATCAAAATTGGTTTTCATGTTCTGATATCAAAATTAAGTAATATTTTTAATATTGAAAGCATAGTTTTTATTTTACAATTCTGAAAAAAAAAAATAGCAGTCAAAATTTCTTAACAATTCCAGCTGGCAAAAGATCTTCAGGATTACCACAATTTCTTACCTTATCTCTCAGTATAGTTAAAATGTGAAGAAACGTTGATCGATGGTTATTCCACTTTAGGGATAATAATTCTTCCATGATAGTTCTATAATTAATAAAAAATATATATATATATATATATATATATATATATATATATATATATATATATATATATATATTATATATATATATATATATATATATATATATATATGAATTTAAAATCGATTATAATTTTTTCCATTTATTACTACACGTTTCACATGAATTAGTTTGTTTTATCTATATTAAAAGTCGTTATGATAATATACAATGTAAAATATTATACTGAATACCTATTGATGTTTTAAATTTTGAAAATAGCTAGCCTATTCCATAGCCTAGTTTGATGTTCATTCGGCCATTTCAATCTATTTCAAATACTATTCTAGATAATCAATGGGCATGCTGTGAAAATGTAATTAAAAAATTTTACCTTTAAGCATTAACGTATCAATAACATCCTTTGTATTATTATAGAAGTAAATATTCATTTGCTGAACACAAAATTACTCAAATTTGTTAAAAACATGTACAACATCTTTCAGTACTCTTTCAACAAACGACGCTCTCTAACAGTGGCGTAGGAATATCATGGAGACATCAAACTATTCCGAAAAAAATTAAGTAGAGCAAGAATAGTCAGCAAATGATTTTCAATTGAAAAAGATTTCAAAGAACACATATTTTTCTTTTTCAGATATAAAATTTAATTTGTAGCCATTGCCACATATTTAAGATTTATTTATAGACGCTATATAAACCGAATTTATGACAAAGTAGGCCTAAGTGCCTTAAAAGGAAGAGAAAATATAGAAAAATTAATGAACCTTTAAAAGTTAATAAATAAAAAAAATAGATTTGTATTTGATCAGTGTTGTTACAACATGCTTAAATAATATATATATTTAGGCATCTTCTTTTTCGATAATCAAGAAGGAGGTGACAAGACGCTCGAACTAGAGAGAATTTATATTTTAACATGGGAAAAATCGTTTATAAACATTGAAATGATTTCCCTTATATATATATATATATATATATATATATATATATATATATATATATATATATATATATATATATATATATATATATATATATATATATATATATATATATATATATATATATATATATATATATATATATATGTATATGTATGTGTGTGTGTGTGTGTGTGTGTGTGTGTGAATAAGATGACACTTAAAACCATCTCAACCATAAATTTAGATAATTAAACAACGGTTAATTTAAAATTAGTTTAATAGATTGCTATGGTGCAAACATATTTCACTTTAATATTTACAATATAGTTTACACTTTTTTCGCTATATGTCTTCATTATTATAAAATATCAATGAACAACTCTGGCCATATATATATATATATATATATATATATATATATATATATATATATATATATATATATATATATATATATATATATATATATATATATATATATATATATATATAAATATATTGGGTGTTCAATCACTTTATTAACTTATCACTTTCATAAAAATTACAATAATAAAATGAAGTTTTTAATTTGTATTCTTTCTACACATCATCAACAAAAGGGAATATTCGTTTTGTAGGGGAAAAACATTGCAGAGCAGGATAGTAGGAGCCGTATAACATCTTGAAAACTCACGGGAGTTGGCCTTAGAAATTTGGGGGGGGGAAATGGAATTGGAGAGGGGGATAACTTAAAGAAGAGCTCGTAGGTGGTCAACAAACCGGGTGTTATTGTGAGAAAATGGCGGCTTTGTACTGTGATGAGGGATCTAGTCTAAGTTTATTATTTTAGGTAAGCATATTTTTAAGTGCATTATTTGAAAGTTGTGAAGTGCTTCAAAGTCTGTGAGTGATAATTATTGAAAGATAAAAATTTAGTATTTCAGTGCCTTTGCAACGTTTGTGTTGAAAGTAGGCTTTAATGAGGAAAGAAACAGTAGGCACAACTAAAGAAGTCTCAGAAAACTATTAAACTTCAAGTTGATATAAAGTGATAACTCCGAAATATATTTTTGATTAATTTTCCAATTACTGGGCTACGATTAGCTTTATAATTATAATTGTGCAGAAATTAAAATTAGTTTAGGCCTAGTGTAGAGCTATTTTAAAGCAGATTGAAAATAGTGAGCTAGCAGCTTGAAATTTTTTGGTTTTAAATGTGGCTGTTACGGTTTTATTAATGTAAGGTAGGGTGAAGTGTTATATAAGAATTAGAATTAAAGATAACTGATAAAATAGATTACTCTCAGACTTCAATGCTGTAAGTGATGCACTATTAATCAAGAGAAATTTGATTATATATATATATATATATATATATATATATATATATATATATATATAATATGGGTAAATTTTTTATTGGATGATTAGAAATAGTAAGATTCTGGTCTTGAATTTTTAAATAATAAATTTCCAATATTGTGATAAATTGTTAATGGTTTTAACTTTTTAACTTTTGTATTCTGTTAACCTTTAGATCTTGCAAGAATATTCAATTTGAAATTAAACTCATTAATATGAACTTATTTTCTAAATATTAAATAATAATTGATAAATATATATATGGTAAAGGTGTAGATTGTTTCTGAGTTTTGTTTGTTAGAAAATATCGATAATCAAAAATATCGAAGAGGCCTAACCTAAACAAGAACATTGCCGGGAAATAGAAGGCTACGCCCCTGTTACACCACATATACACACAATTATTATTACTTACTTTTCTAGCAAACCTAATTCGACTTATCATAACCTGAACTACCGAAGTTGCCTTAAAAGAGACCTAACCTACACAAGAATGTTGGTGCGACATACAAGCCTAGGGCCGTATTACAGCACAAATAAAATTATATATATATATATGAGAACAAATTATACTTATATTTCGAATATTCATATTTAAATAACAACAACAACGCACCACAATGACAGTCAAACGTAAAACTAAAATTTGTTTAAAAAAAATTATAGGTATAAAGGTATCGATTAAAATAAAATATTGACATAAAAAAATATCGAAACTCAGAAACAATCTACACCTAAGCCTATATATATATATATATATATATATATATATATATATAT
>SEYY01024622.1:122500-125000 GCA_009176605.1 Armadillidium nasatum | reverse complement strand
TTAGGATCTTCAGAACTGGCAGGGAGATCAGGTCCTTTCTAGTAATAATTTTTCTGGGATGGGTTTTTCATCCCAAACTCAAGAAGGATCTCAAAACACATCAGGGGTAAGTGTGGTCTTTTCCTTTTTTATATTTTTTATCAAAAAAGTCTTGCAATTACATAATTTCAGAATTTGAGTAGGCAATTTTGTTTGTTTTTTTTCCCCCCTACATCAAAAATGAATATTAGTTTAAAAATAATTTTAAAAATTTTATAATAAAACATGTTTAACATGTATAATAAATACCTGTTAATATTTAATTTCAATACAAAAAGTAAAATTTTTTTTTTTTTTTTGGTGGAATGAAAGTTAGTCAAGGGAAAGAAGAATTATGTATATTGTGATTAATAAAGTTAGTCAAGGGAAAGAAGAATTATGTATATTGTGATTAATATCCATCTATCTACTTTTTTTATTTATTGTGAATCTCACTGGTCTTAGCTATGCACTTCATCAAATTTTTAAGTCTTCTAATACTATTTTTTTTCATATTGAATACTTTATCTGTCTTTATTATTTTTGTTCAAGTGTTTATACTCTTCTCTGATGATTTTACACTCCTTTTCTCATTTCACTTCGCTATTTTTCTTCTTATTTTTCTTTTTTGTCTGTTGTCTTATGTAGTTTATATATTATTTAACCTTGTCTTTTCCTATTCACAGGAGAGTAAATAAAGGGAGTTTAATTAAATTCCCAAAGTCCAATAGCTTTTTATATAAAATTTTTCAATTTCGGGAAATATCAGAAATATTTAAATCTCATGTTTCAAAAGCAATGTAGATTATGGATTGACTTTTTGTGATTAATTATATTATTGTTGTTTTTATTGTTAGTTCAATGTAATAAAATAATCATTGAAAATGTTTAATTAATAATGTTAAAAAATTTTTTTATTTTTTATTTTTTAATTAAATTTCTCTTGACTTTATTAAACATTTTTAACAGTTAAAAATCTTATATTTGAATAAAAAATTAAACAATTTTTAAAATCTCAATTCTGAAGAATGTAATTGCAAAAATTTTTTGATATTTTTTTTTTTTTTATATTTTTATTATATATATATTTATATATATATATATATATATATATATATATATATATATATATATATATATATATATATATATATATATATATATATATATATATATATATATATATATATAATATATATAAATATAAATAAAATTTTTAAATTTATAATATATATTACCAAATTGGTTTAAATAATAATAATAAATTAGCAGTGACAGTAACTCTTAAAATATCATTTTATGCTCTTGGTAATTCAGTACTACTTTAAATATAAAACATTCAATATAGGAATTCATATTGATATTTTAAGTTGAAAATAATATTTTCATTCTGATTTTGGGTGGTAGTCTCGCATTTTAAGATTGTATCCCTAAACCTAAGCCATTCTTAAATTTTTTTTTTATATGATGAATTCCTTTAATTTTTAATAAGAACTTAATTTGTAATTAATTTGTAACAAAAATTTATCAAATTTTTGATTTAAAAAAGACATTTTATTATATATATAATAATTATGATATATGTGAGCTTTATAATTGAGTTATTTTGAATTTTTTTTTTAAATACTTTAAATTTAAAGCTGTATTGGGGATGTGTCCAAGTAACATTTGAAATTGGCCCTTATATATATATATATATATTAAAGAATAAAAGCCTTTCACTATGTTCTCTAGTTATTGGCAGTTAATATACTTTTAAGGTTGTGCAAATATTGACATAGAAATAGTTGTTTTATCTTAATTTTGGATTTCTAGAAACCTCAATCCAGAGATTCCTTCCTTCACTTCTTGCTCATAAGAATCAATTAACCAACGTTCTTTTTAAAAGACTTTTTTTATATAGCTTCAAAAAGTTGTTTAATTAACAAAAATGAAATAAGAAAAATCAGATCCTAATTGAACCCATCTTGAAAGAAAATGTAAGAAATAGAAAGTTTGCTCTGAACAAAAAATATTAAATATAGGTATGAATCCAGAGCTTGGAGATCCACAAAATATTGAGTGAGAGAGGAGTGGTTAATAGTTGCAGTGAATTTGAAATAAGATTTATTTTAGGAACTAAAATTTTCCTGTACGATTTATGAAAAGAAAGTTGAGGTAATGGAGACTGTCTTTCGTTGATAAATGGAACATTTGAAACTGAAGGAAAATTGTTATATAAATATATTTTCAAATTAGAAGTTTGCAGATTATACTTATTAAATTGAAATATTGTTTGGAACACAAGTTTTTATTATCTAGGTGCAAAGTTTAGAAGACTTAGAGCCCAACGCTTCTAGCGCGCAGGCCATGGCTGACTCTTTCCAACAGTTTCTATCTTGAGCCTTCCTCCTCCTTCCCAATTCAATCCCATTGTCTTTAGATCTTCCATTATTCTTCTCCATGTTCCTACTGGTCTTCCTCTTCCTCTGTTCACACGGCG
>SEYY01024622.1:110000-117500 GCA_009176605.1 Armadillidium nasatum | reverse complement strand
AAGTATCGGTATCGGTATATTATCGGGTATCGGTATCGGTAAAAATTTTGGTATCCCTCCATCCCTATATATATATATATATATATATATATATATATATATATATATATATATATATATATATATATATATATATATATATATATATATATATATATATATATATATATATATATATATATATATATATGCGCACACGGGATTGATGTAAAATTCTCCAAACAAATTCACATGTGGATATTTTGCAGTTTTTTAGCAAGTCATTTTTGTGATTAACAATTGTTATTGTGTTTATTATTATTATTATCATTATTATTATTATTATTATTAATCCAAAAAGTGGAGTCTTTTGCAAAACAGAATAATAATAGTTTGTTGGTTAAATGGAATAATGTAAAAATGTAGATATGAGAGTTTGAAACTTGTTTACTTTGACAGTTTTTGATTGATGTAGTAGTTGTCTCGTTAGACGTTGTGTAAATAGGCCTTAATCTTTATGTCCCATGTGACCTATGAGAATGCTTAGCATACGCTAGGGACAGCCGAACATATATATATATATATATATATATATATATATATATATATATATATATATATATATATATATATATATATATATATATATATATATATATATATATATAGGGTCAAGTCCAATATACTGGGACTTTTTCAGCAAAGGCAATTTTTTTACCTGAAATTTTCCTTTTTTAGGGTAAAAAAAATGTCGAAAAAATTTAATTCCAATGTTGAGTTTCACATATATATATATATATATATATATATATATATATATATATATATATATATATATATATATATATATATATATATATATATATATATATATATATATATAATATATAAGATTCAAAAACTGTCAACTTACCTAACGTAATTCAATCAAACATTATATATCTAAAAAGCTTAACCAAACCTAACCTAACCTAACCTAACCTAACCTAACCTAACCTAACCTAACTTAGCCTAACCTAACGAAATCTAACTTAACCTAACCTAACCTAACTTAACCTAACCTTACTTAGCCTAACCTAACCTAACCTAACCCAACCTAACCTAAGCAAACCTAACCAAAAAAAATATAACAAAGGAAAAGGTAATTCGAAAGTCATTTTCTGACAAAAAAAACATATATATATATATATATATATATATATATATATATATATATATATATATATATATATATATATATATATATATATATATATATATATATATATATATATATATATATATATATATATATAAATAATTAAAAATAAAAAAAAAAAAAAAAAAAAAAAAATTTTTTTAGATAAATTTTTATTTTACTTGTCCCTATATAGGGTAAAATTGAAATTTTGCGGGTATAATTGAAAAAAATTTCTTTAATATTTTATTGAGATAAAACTCCCAGTATATTGGACTTGTCCCTATATATATATATATATATATATATATATATATATATATATATATATATATATATATATATATATATATATATATATATATATATATATATATATATCCCTAAGTCTAAAATGAAAATATATGTAATAAATATTATATGAAGAGGCTGGCAATGCATTTTTCTGCATTGCTCATAAATTACCACAGTGAGAATAGAACATGACACCACACTGCCCTGAACTATCTACCTATTCAACTTTTTAAGTTATCAATTAAATAATTAAAAATTAGTTTTACAAAACTTACAATAAAAACAAAAAATACAATTAGACATAACCTCGTCTTTATGGTAGAGTTCTTTAAATTGAAAAGTGATAAAAATTGTTTGGTGTTACAAAACATGATCAAGTTTTTAACAAATCATGTTATTAATAATAGAGCTGACATAGCTTTATTTACTGAAGAACATTCTTCCTAATACTAAAAGATTGATACAATTGTGTTATGTTTTGTTTTGCTTGTGAATTTTTGCTCTTGTTTTTACTGCTTTTTCTTTTACTCGTGTGTTACGTAACTAAAAACTTATAACCAGAAATTTTGTAATTTGTTTATTTTATATAATTTTTTTATGAATGGTAAAATAAATAATTAGAACATACTTTCAATTTTGACACGACTTTCAACCCTCTGTCAGATAATGTAAAAAAAAATGTGCTAATTTTTGTATTTTTTTTGTTTCTGAGAATGGTCATAGACCTGAATTTGGTATTTAATACGTCTAAGAACTTTTTTGTTTTGAGGTAAGCTCACTAAAATTGGCCATTCAAATCGGGACCAAATGTCATCTGTTTGGTACGTATATAAATATGCTTTGATATGAAATATAAATTTGTCTGGAAGCTTAAAATTTTGACTTCTATTAGCCAAAGGAGTCTTCTGAATTTATTATAGATTTCTTATTGAATCTTCGGTAGTAATTATAATGATTTAAATATCTTGACCCGGCAACCTTTAAAGGTTCGCCATCACTGCTCCATAGGATCTCAGTCAGCTTCTTTAAACAGCCTAACAATTAAAATATAATCCATTTTCATTCACACACATCAAAGTAAAAGATTAGTTTTAACAATATGACAGACTTTTATTTGTTTAAATTAATGATTTTTTATAACAATTAATGAATGAACTTCACAATAGTCAATATTATTAAATGTTTAATTTACATTAAAGAAATCAAAATGTAACATACTAAATATCTTTATTACAAATAACGATTTAAAAAAATAATTAACTTTTTGGCATCAGGATGAGTTAAAATCTATAATAATATGCTTCAAGAAAAGAATTTTTTTCAAGATAAAAAGTTCTGACTCAAAGAAATGAAAAGTCATTATTTGTAACATCAAGCACTGGAGAAGAAAAAAAATTTTTATTGAAATGACTGGAGAAGAAAAAAATTTTTTATTGAAATGCCAAAGGAGAAAAGTTTTAAGTACCTTTGAAGAAAAATTTGAAATTCCTTAACATGTTTAAAAAATAATGAACAGGAAAATAATAAAAAGAAGATAGAAAACGGAAGGGGAAATTGCAGGAGTGGATATAGAACGATAGAAAGAGTGAGAAAAGTAAATGTGGAACTTGATGGTTTCTATAAAATTTACCAAGAATAAAAAGAACTAATATCAGATTTAAGTAGTTTTCAAAAGATATTGTCTAATTTAAATGATCTTTTAATTTTATAGTGGTGGAAAGAACAAAAATAATTAAATCCATTATATCCTAGACATTGCCAGAAAATACTTACGTTTCTCCCTATCCAGTGTCTTCAGTAAATGAATATTTATCCAAGTTGGCAACATCTACAAATTCAGAAAATACTTATTCATGAAAAGCTGATACGTCTGTTTTTGCACCATAATTAGCTAATCTGAAATTAAGATTTTAAGGAAATTCTTTTCAATTTCGGAAAATTAAATTTTGCCTGTCAGAGTCTGAGTCGTATAATATTTGTCCAAAGCTGGAACCAGAGCATATAAACATAGCTAATATATAAACAGTTGTGTGAATATATAGAATAGACGTAATACAGCTTGTTAATATTAGTTACATTTTGATTTCTTTAGTGTAAATTAAACATTTAATAATAATGACTATTGTGAAGTTCATTCATTAATTGTTATAAAAAATCATTAATTTAAACAAATAAAAGTCAGTCATATCGTTAAAATTGATCTTTTGTTTTGATGTGTGTGAATGAAAATGGATTGTTTTAATTGTTAGGCTGTTTAAAGAAGCTGACTGAGATCATATAGAGTAGCGATGGTGAACCTTTAATAGTTGATGGGTAACTTTTAGTACATCTAAAACTTTTAGAAGCATAAATGGGTCACACACATACTAATATATTTTTAATGAGAGACTTGTTGCTTATTTTTAGCAGCCAATGCTTTAATTCGAGGTTCATATTTTATCTTAATCTTAACGCAAGAAGCACTCGTATCGATACTAAGGCGATTCGTGGTGGTTGGTTTTATTTAGTTCATGGATGGATGGGTTATAATTTACACATGCACAAAAATTATCACAAACTAAATTAGCAAGATCACAAAGAAACGAGCAGACTTGAGCGCAAAACAGTGACAACTGACAAACTGCAAAGAGAAAAACAATCAGATAACATACATAGGTGTATAAACTATTTCAGAAATATTTCAATATTTAATTTTAATTGGTTTTTATAAGTTTATCGCCTCAAAAAAAAAAAAAAAAAAAACTAGCCGAGAAACGGACGGAAGAGTTGAAAACCTCGTCATACGTTTTGTAGTGTTGCAAAATTTCTGAGAAGTATCTCATTTTTTTTTAAAATTCAATTTCCCGAGTTTCCTCCTCGTCTCGTAGGTTACTGAAAAGTTGGTGGTGGGTCAGTTAGTGACCCACGGGTCACTGGTTCGCCATAACTGCTAGAAGAACAATGTGATCGTTTTAGCATAGTTGTGCAAAGGTAGTTACTAAAAATAGAATGTTCATTATTTTAACATACATGATTTGTAAAAGGCAAGAGCAAGTGATGTCCACCTAGTCAGGAGCACTTCAAAATTTGGTTAAAAATCAAAAGCCAACATACTATGAATTATGGCTTTTGAAGATCCATTATATTAGAGTAGTAAAAATAGAAATGTTCATATTATACCAGTGGTGTGTGTGCGTATATGGTTTTGTAATTTTTTCACCCTGGGGTTTGATACTTGAAATAAAGGGTTAGTGATGTCCTAGTTAGGAAAACTTAAAAACTCTGTTCAAAATCAAAAGCTGAAATGCCAAGAATTACAGTTTTTGAAAGTCCATTAAGTAATAATGTGAAAATAGAAATGTTCACATTATACCAGTGGTGTATTTGAAAGAATGATTGTGTTTTTTTTCTCAAGTTTGATAGTTGAATTGAGAAAGGGTTACGTTGTGTGGGAAGCAGTTATGAAACGCAGTGTTTTTTGTAAAAATGAAGACAAATGTACTATGAAAGAGATTGAGAGTATAAGAGTGGGTGAATTGATCAGACAAAAAGACATAGATTTTTCTCTTGATTACTGAGTACTGTTGAACCATCCCAAATGTGACTCGTACTTCTTGCCAAAACGAACAATGTCATGCCTCAACAATTAAAGTATTAATTAACTTCTCTTACAATAACAATCATAATAGTTTTACATTGGAAACCTTATTGGGAAGACATTTCAAAACGGAATAAATACTGAAATCTGAAATTAACCTAGCTTGAGTAGCACTAGCTTTTATTTTTATTTCTATTTAATATTTTCTTGAGACAACTTCAGCTGAATGTATTTCTGTTGCTTTTGTAGTGCACGTTTTGAGAATTTATAAGAAACTAAGCTGAGCTTTATGTTACTGCTTTAAAATCTTGTACTTCATGGCTACTGATCAAATTGAGGAGGGAGTATGCATTGTGTGTGTTTGTGTACTCGCTATTGTATTTATGCATTATGTCCATCTACATTTACTGTTTAATTCTCCACATCTCCCTCTTTAAAACGCCTCCCAACTTTCCTGTCTCCTATCTTGAGCTGTCTCACCTGTGAACAACATTAGCATTCTTGGTTCAAACATTCAGAACAAGTTGTCTTGGAAACCTCATATCTCAATGGTATCTAAGGTGACCTCAAAGAAGCTGGGGGGAGGTCTTTGTTCAGGTTGGAATTTTTTTCTTCTGAATAGTCACTTCAGTTATATAAGGGTTTTATCCACCCTAGAGTATAGGGTATTGTTCTCATATGTGGAGGGCAAGAAGAGGTGACAATGAATAGAATCACCCATTTGGTTAGGGTCGAGTTGAAGGCTGAAGACAATAAACTTCCCTACTTTCAAACTCCATTGACACTCTTTCTCTGTGTCGTGACGTTGGAACATTTTCTTTATAAGTACTAAAATGGCAGATGCTCAAGGGAATTGAGATTTCTCATTCCACCACCCATTGCGCAACCCTCGTAGTTTGGAGTGCCTTACTTCACACGAACTTTATGTGGATATTGCAAACTCTAGGCTTGCTCGTTGTAATGCTTCCTTTCAAGCCATCTGTTTTGTAGATGTCTTATTTAATCTATTCTCATTAAAGCTTCCGTCTTCTAAAGCTTCTCACCTGAGAAATTTCCGTTAGACTTGGTATTGGTTGGGTTTTCTTTTATAATGTTCCATCAATCAGCGCCATGTCCGTGAATAGTGGTAAAATTTGGGGGTGGGGGGAACGTGTAAATACCCATATGTGTACCATAGTAACCATACACCATATATATATATATATATATATATATATATATATATATATATATATATATATATATATATATATATATATATATATATATATATATATATATATATATATATATATATATATATATATATATATATTGTCAGATGTCTCTAGTTGTAAATGCAAGTATCTGATTGATTCCTACCCCCTCACATAATACTGATGCAAATGTCTATTTTTACGCTGTGATACTTATACCATATATATATATATATATATATATATATATATATATATATATATATATATATATATATATATATATATATATATATATATATATATATATATATATATATATATATATATATATATTACGATATTTTTATTTGTTCATTTACTGTATAGTTCCCAGTCGTTCTTTATAATATAATTGCAAAATATCATTCGTGGGTTTAAAGAATTTCACTGGTATTTTTCTATCCCAAACTTATTTAATAAACTTTGACCTCTCTTGCTGTGCCCCGTTTTACCTTTCCACCCCAAGCCCAGAACTGACGCATCGACCATTCCTCCTTGCAGAGTCCTGCACTGGTGGAGGGATTGGAACACATATCTCCTTACTCACCTTTATACTCGTTCAGCTCTTCAGGAAGAGAGAATGAAGGTGGATCGTGGCTGACTTCAGCGATTCCAAGAGCATTGCAGCAGCATCGAAATCATGATCGCGTGCAGTGTTCTGTGTGCGGCAAGGAAGTTGTTGCAAAGAAGCTTAAACGTCATTATCGGATACATACCGGTGAAAAACCTTATCAGTGTCCTCATTGTCCACATAGAGCCAATCGTAAGGAAAATTTGGAGGATCATATTAGGAGGAAGCATGGTTTTCCTTCCTTATCAGTATCTCGCTTGAACCCGTCTGATTCATTTTAAAAGGGGATTATGGTTGTAAAAGGGGGCTTCATATCGGTTTGAGTATTCATATTCGGTAACATCTGATGGGAGACTTTTCTCTCGTTGCAGGCCTTCTCTTCCTTCGCCTTTACTCAGAATGACGAAAATGGTTCCTTCAGTAATATGGACGGTGCATTCCCGAGGAAGGAACAAAGGAGGTTCGTATGCCACGTCTGCGGCAAAGGTTTCGTGCTCAAAACTGATTTAAAAAGACATTCTTTGATTCACAGTGGAGAGAAACCGTTTGTTTGTCCCTTTTGCCCCCATCGATCCAATAGGAAAGGCAATATGAATACCCATATAATGTTTAAACATTCCTGTGAAGTGCTCAAACAACCTTTAGAAAGGGAACCCTAATTTAT
>SEYY01024622.1:97500-107500 GCA_009176605.1 Armadillidium nasatum | reverse complement strand
TTCTCTTTCTCTTTCTCTTTCTCTCTCTCTCTCTTTTATATTACTGATTTTTTTATGGGTTTATGGCATTGCTAGGTAATAAAATGCTTGTTACCTTTGGGATCAGATTTTTTATTTTAATTTTTTTGGGGGGTTGTTTATAGTATCTGAACAATCATGAGTAATAACTAAGTCAAACAAGAATTGTTATTGCCAATTATCTCAACGTTTTATAAAACTTGATCTTTAGACCCGAAATCATTTTTCAAATTTCTGTGACAAAAGTAAATAAAAATCTGCTTTCGTGTTGCAGATAGATTCCGTGATATATATATATATATATATATATATATATATATATATATATATATATATATATATATATATATATATATATATATATATATATATATATATATATATATATATATATATATATATATATATGTGTGTGTGTGTGTGTGTGTATGAAACTTTTTGTAAACTCGCCTATTTTTAATATCAAAAATGCCTTAAATTGAAAGATAAAATATTTATTTCTTTCTTTAATTTTAATTTCGATAATTATATAAACAAAAAATCGCTAATGTACTGCGGGTCTTGTTCACTTAATTTGATAATGTTACAAGAGTCTGCGATGACAATTACAAAATATTCAAAAGACTGCTTGGGTCATGAGCCCCATGCATCGTTTCATACGAAATATATATATATATATATATATATATATATATATATATATATATATATATATATATATATATATATATATATATATATATTATTAAAGTATTACGTATACCAAATAATAATTATGAAATATATTCTTGCTTTTGAAAATAATGTTACTACTACTACTACCGCCCCCATCAAATTATTTTGGGACAATTTTAATATGGCATTCTTTGAAAGAAAAATTTCGCTGAATTATACTTGTCACAATGTAATTTTTTCTTTGAATTATCATTTCTTCAGCGGAAGGAAACAAAATACTCGTAGGGTTGGCCCAAGCACAGCATTTTTCCTTACTACACCTATAGGTCGTAAGCGCCGCTCCCCAACTATATATATATATATATATATATATATATATATATATATATATATATATATATATATATATATATATATATATATATATATATATATATATATATATATATATATATATATATATATATATATATATATATATATATATATATATATATATATATATATATATATATATAAAATCAAACACACACACACAACCGTACCTCAGCAGTTCTCTCTTTATTTTTTATTATTTTAAAATTAGTAGTAATTACCTGCCTATTGTGATCTGTTGTTCTTAGTACTTGTGCTTTTGAGCCTGCCTTTTCCTATTAACTAACGCTTTCCTTTATTATTGTAAGTTTATTCTCGTTCATGTTGCACTGAAAAAGGGAAACCCTCAAAACTCCCCAATGCATCTATATATTCAATTACTGTAACCGCAGTTCACTCCAAATTTCCGAATCACGAAAACAATAATTCGGAAACATTTTTATAATTATAATTTTTCTCTCTGGTCGCCATTTTAGTTTCCCTATTTATTTTTTTGATTTGCGGTTATTTTTTGATAGTCTGACACAAAGCTTTGATATCAAACTTTCCTCCTTTGATATTTGTCCTTTAACTTTTTTTCTTATTTCTTTTTCCAGTCTCTTAACTTTTTTTAGATTTCCTTTCTGGTCATTCATTAGGAGCTATTGTAGACTGCCACCGTTCATCCTTTAAATCTATCAAAAGTAACAAAGGTTCCAATTTATATCCAGCCTCTTACTACTATTGATATCTGATTTATTCTCTTAATTTCCAAAAATCTTTTAAGCAGCGGCAAGTTACACTTAAGAGGGGTAGCCTTTGTACAATTAACCTTCTTTCGTATTCCTAAATGTGTTTAAAAAAAAAATTAGTTTTCCCACGAACTAATTTCACCTTTCTACTGAACAGAAAACCTCACACAGCTATTAACATCTTCGAAAATGCTTGTCCGTAATTTTCTTGTATTTTCTTTCTCTCGAGATCTTTGCAGTTTTTCTCACTAACCAGTACCAAAAAGACTTGCTGTTCGAAGGAGCGTTCAGAATGTCTTTCCACTGCTACAGATGGTTGCTCTGTATAATATTTTCGTTCATCTTAGCTTGGAATACGCGTCATTCATTTTAATGGTTCCACTAACGCTTCTTGAAAAGGGGGCTTAAGACTTTTCGATTATTCTTTCACATATTAATTCTCTCAAGTCAAGTCACAGAACTGTTGTATCTTTCCTTTTATTATCGCGATTACAGTGCATTCTTCTCATTTTAACTCATCACAATCCTCCTCCTTTGAGGACGGATCGTGTGACCTCCTTCCCCACCCTATGTACATAGTCTCAACTCTTCCCATTATTTCTCAACTTAATGACTATGAATTAATTCTTAATATACTCTTGTCTTAAGGTTAGAAGAAAAAAATTCCCAACAATTATTTTGCAATTCTCAAAACTGTATTCAGAAAATTGAGCATTTTTGCAGTTGTATAATTATACAACAGATCTTACACTAACTACTAAATGCAATCATATTGTAGCTCTTCAGTTATCTGAAAAAAATGTTGACACGGAAAAAAATCAACGGTTTCCCCTCACCCCAAATGTTTAGTACATACATAAAATTTTATTTTCGTTAAATAAAAAAAAATAAAAATAATAGCAAGATACTAATAAAGCGACAAAAACAATAATAATAATTTCATGTAGAACAATAATAAAAATAAAAGCATAATAAATATCAAAACTAAAAATAATAGTAATAGTATTAAATAATAATACAGGTACTTCTACAAATAAAAATAATACTTCCATAGTAATCATATTAACACTAATTATAATATAAGAAATCCATGCATCACTATCAGTATTTTAAAAATATATATATAATATATAATATATATATATATATATATATTATATATATATATATATATATATATATATATATATATATATATATATATATATATATATATATATATATATATATATATATATATATGTTCAATAAATATGATAAACATATAATTGCTCAATAAAAAGGATTAGAGGTAATTTTCTTTTCACATTTATGTATATTGTTGAATATGATGATAAAATGCTATGTTGACTGCTGTAATACCAATCAATAATAATAAATACATCAATACTAATAACAATCTCAATCCTATCCATTGAAAATAATAATAGGAATGATAGTAAAAACTCGTTTTATTAGTAGTTGTAATAGGAATAGGAAAAATTATTTGTCATTATAATGGTAATCATTAAATCTATATTAATTGCCTGTTACATATGAGCTTAAGGTGAAATGTCCCTAGGGAGGGTTTTCTGTAATATATATATATATATATATATATATATATATATATATATATATATATATATATATATATATATATATATATATATATATATATATATATATATATAATATGTTGTGTGTATGTATCTCTATTCTTGTTTGGTTGTTTGGACATAACTGAAAAATTCAATAGAGAATTGTGAAGGGAGTTTAATATAGTGGTGACACGCGTGTACCTTTCTGTTGCAGATAACCACCATATCTTCTTCAGTCACCACCAACGACATCGCTACTACCATACAGTCGAATCCCCTTCGTAACCCATCAGCACGTTGCGACGTTTGCGGCAAGTTTTTCTACGGTCGCAACCGCAATCAAAATCTTCGCTTTCATTATTTGAAACATAGTGGAGAGAAAAATTTCGCGTGCCATATATGCCCGCATAGATCGGCCCTTAGGCACAATCTTATCAAACACATTCAAAACATGCACCCCTCTCATTATTGAAGTGAAGGGGCCGAAAAGTAGTTAAGAGTTTGGAGTATGTATTCAATGTGGTCAGTGTTTGTTTTGATTTTTTTTTTTTATTAGTAAAAGACTTATGGTGATAATAGATCGTGGAATATTTTCTTATGATTTTGTCATATTTTATGTGCAGAATCACAAATTGCCCTTAACCTCTAAGACTTGTTACATTTTACTGACTGATGCAACCAGTACTTATAAAATTTGTTCCAAAATATTGTTAACTTAAAAAGGTTTATGGCATCTTAACTAGTGTTTTCTTCCTCAGTTTCGGAACATTATTTTCAAGTCTTTCTTTTTAAGTAATTAGTTTAGTATCGAATTTGTATCTTTAGTGTGCACTTTAAAAATAAGTTTTGAAAATGCATGGTGCGACAATGCCGTAAATTCAATGTACCCATCTTTCGTTACATATTTTTGGAGGGAAAGAACGGAATTAAAGCTTGAAAGCAAGCCTTTGCTTGATAAAATTTCATTTCCTACACACAGAATAAATGTAAATTTGTAAATAAATTATTTAAAAAAAAAATAAAAATCACAATCGTGGTAACTTGTCACTGATCGGCTTCGTCTTCTCCCTGTGTTTCAGACTTCTTTGGTGACACCAGTTATATGTCCGATCTGTGGGAAGAAACTCAGTGGGATTAATGGACGCCAGAAACTTCGCTACCACTTATTGACTCACACAGGGGAGCGCAAATTCGCCTGCCCCTTTTGTCCTTACAGAGCTGCACTCAAGTTTAACTTATCCACGCACATGAGGAACATGCACCAATGCAAAGATCCTCCAATATAAAATACCTATGAGGTTATAAACCAAGTTATAAAAATAAACCAAATCGCCTTTTGTAAATCTAATTCAGTATATTATATCTGCGCGAAACAAAAATGCGAATTAAAATATGAAAAATTGGCATCTGCTAATGTGTTGGTATTATTTACAATGTGAAAGAAGTCAGTCATTATATATATATATGTATAATAAGGATGTGTGAACAATACTTATAGGGACGCGTTTGTAATGGCAAATGTCCTTCTTTACAGATGGGCGGCGGGCGATGTCGCAAAGACACCGAAATTCCAAGTTGCTACATTTGTGGTAAAGAAATCCACGGAATAAATCGCCGACAGAAACTGAAGTATCATCTAATGACTCATACCAATGAGCGGCCCCATTCTTGTCCTTATTGTCAGTATCGCGCTCATCATAAGTTCACCCTCTATAGGCATGTAAGGAGTGTTCATAAGAATTTATTGGCATCGAGGTCCGAGTCAGGACTGGGGGTTAAATCAGGGGGGCCTTCGTCAGCTGGGGATGGACATCAACCAAGTAACTTTTCTATTGCATCTCCACATAGCACTACTGTCTCGTTTCCATCTTCCAATAATAACTCAGTTTAAAAGTGACTATAGATTGAACGCATATTTAAAATATTATTTTTATTATTATTTATTATTACTACTATTATTATTATTTTTATTATTATTTAAGGATCAGTGCATTAAATTATTTATAATGAGCTGTGAAAAGACTGGATAACTTTTTTTTTTTTATTGTGAAGTTTTATTTCGTGACACTAATATGTGCTCTTTTGAACATATTTTCTATTATTATTTTGTACGGTAATTGTGTAAATAATTAAAATTTGTGTATATAAGAATAAAACACGTAACTTGTGTTTGAATAGTGTTTGGGTGAGGGACACTGGGGCTAAATTTTAGATTTAGGTACAGCAAAATGAGACTCTCCTTTTTGTGTTGCAGGAGAGAGATATGAGCAGCAACAGATTTCATAGCGATGTTTCCGGAAAAACAGTAGTTGAAGATTGGTTAAGATGTCCGATTTGTGGTCGACTGATCTCCGGAGTGAATAGGCATCAAAATTTGAGACATCATATGTTTATACATACTGGATTAAAACCTTTTTCATGCCCAATTTGCCCTTATAGGAGTAACTATAAACCTAATCTTTTAAAACATATGCGTAGGATACATCCATTCGCCGACGTATCGATTTCTAATGTAGGGAGATCGATGCCACCCTAATTAGATGCAGCTATGTTCTTAATAAATTTTTATATGAAGAAATCAGTGCTTGAATGCAGAAGTGAAAAGGAGGAATATGTAACATAACTGAGAACTGCAGAATTATTGTGATAGTCTCCGAGTTTTTTTTTTTCTTTTTTTTTTCTTTTGCCGTGTTAGTTTTAAATAAAATAAATTTCTTCCCGAAATAGAACAGTTATCGAGATTGTTTGGGGTCCTTTTACCTATTAAAGTTGAATCGAACTTTAGGAATTTTTTGTCAAGCTTTTATATTTTTTTCACATAAAGTAAATACAAAGTACATTATTTCTTACAAATACGATTTTAATTGACTTTACTACGACCGTTGTTTAATTAAGTTTTAAAAAGTTTGAGTTCTACAGCAGTTTTTTGGGAAAGCTTTTGTTGTTATTGTTGTTGTTGCAGATAAACTCCTCCAAATCAGTCGGCAGCGCGGATGTCGCGAGTTGCTACGTTTGTGGGAAGAATTTTTCCGGAAGGAACCGAATGCAGAATATGCAGCATCATGTATTTACCCATACGGGACAAAGACCTTATTCTTGTCCTTATTGTCCGTACACTGCTAGGCAAAGTACACACATTAAAATACATGTTCAAAGAATCCATCGGGATAAGGCGTAATTAGAACGATTTTTTTGGCAGTATAAGATAACATCTCGGGTTGATTGTAAATAGTTAAGTCTGTTCCTAAGTAGTTTATATATATATATATATATATATATATATATATATATATATATATATATATATATATATATATATATATATATATATATATATATATATATATATATATATATATATATATATATATATATCCTATAATATAATAATAATAAATTTTCCATAATCTAAACATTATTAGTACCAAATGTTACCAGATATTATTATTATTATTATTATTATTATTATTATTATTATTATTATTATCATTATTATCATCATCAAATAAACAATATATAATGATTTTCGTCTTATGACCTTCTCCACCTTCGATATAAGTATTTAAAACATTATTATTATTTATTCTTATTATTATAACATTAACCGTAAAATTTTATTTAAATTGTACTTATAATATTTATGAACTTATCAATGGAATTGCTGCTATTGAATGTTTGGAATAGCCTCCTATATATATATATATATATATATATATATATATATATATATATATATATATATATATATATATATATATATATATATATATATATATATATATATATATATATAATATATATATATTTTTTTTTTTTTTTTTTTTTTTTTTTTTTTTTTTTAAGGGGGGGGGGAGTCTTAAAACTGAGACCTAAAACTTTGAGGACATCTTACATATATCAACAACGAGTAGGACCCAACCTCAATATGCAGCCAATAGTCTGGGGTCGTTGTCATAGAGACCGATTTTTTCCCCTCTTATCATTTTATAACTGCTTAAATTCAAGGTATTCGGAACAGGATGCCACAATGTAAGAGGTTCCGAAGGAGAGAGAGAGAGAGAGTGGTCCTCTTTAAAATTTTATGTATGTGAGTGTAAATAGAGGCTTGTAATGTTCTTATAACAGTATGATTGAAACTAATGACAAATAAATTCAGAAAGGAAATAAGAATTTACTCTTAACGCAAATTTTAATCATTTGAAAATGTTTTGATTTTATATTGACTTTTAAGCTTCAAGGCGCTGGTTCCATTCCTCGGGGTAATCCTACGTAGAAAGTTACCATCCTTGAAGGATGCCAAAAAAAAATTTTTTTTTTTTAACGAAAGTCCGTCCGCATTAAATGTCTATAAATTTTTTAGGGGGGGATATATATATATATATATATATATATATATATATATATATATATATATATATATATATATATATATATATATATATATATATATATATATATATATATATATATATATATATATATATATATATATATATATATATATATATATATATATATATATATATATATATATATATATATATATATATATATATATTATTATATATTTTTTATTTTTTTTTTTATTTATTAATATTAATATTTATTTATATTTATTATTATATAATTATTTATTATTATTATATAATAAATATATATATATATATATATAATATATATATATATATATATATATATATATATATATATATATATATATATATATATATATATATATATATATATATATATATATATATATATATATATATATATATATATATATATATATATATATATATATATATATATATATATATATATATATATATATATATATATTCAGTATCCCGATATAAGAAATGCTGATCGGTCTGCGCTTTTGCAGGCCGACGCATCCTTCCAACAAGGAACTTCCCACCGGGGAAAAGAAAGCTATAGAAGCGTCTCCTGCAGTGTATGTGGCAAGGACTTCTTCGGCTACTACGCCAAGTATAACTTGAAAAGGCATCTTCTAATACACGAGGGTCAAAAACCATTCAGTTGCGACCTCTGCCCCTATAGAGCCACTCAAAAGATTCATATAGTGGTACACTTCGAACGGATGCACAAAAACGAGCGAGTCCCTTCGTCAGGCCCTTTGCGTCCAGTCTGAAGGGTTTAAATACGTTCACAGTATATAATCAGAACATTGGTAGTGTTTTTCCCTTCAACTTGTACATAGTTTAGAAGTGTCCTGTACTTCTGATAGGATTACGGTCTTTACATTTAGCTACAGTTAAATCGATGTCAATTCCTTTATTTTCTGGTTTTAGAACTTTTTCAATTAATATTACGAGAGCGGTAAAGCATATTCATTTCATCATCATCATATATATATATATATATATATATATATATATATATATATATATATATATATATATATATATATATATATATATATATATATATATATATATATATATATATATATAATGCACACAAACCATGTTAAGAATGGTGACTGATTGTCTGAATGTAGGTACCATCCATATTTCAGGTGGTGAGGATAAGGCCGTTTACAGAACAGAACTTCTCGTTACACTCGAGCCACCATCCGTCTTCTCCCATTTCCGATTTCAGTTCTTCCTGTAATTCCTCCATTGTTTGTGGGGAGTGTGGCAAAGCGTTCCAAGGGATCTTACGCCAAGTACAACCTGAAGAAACATGTAACGATACATTTGGGCCTGAAGCCATTTACATGTCGGTATTGTAACAAGTCATTCAATCAAAAGGTTTCCATGAAAAAACATGTCCAAACTGTTCATTACCAGGGACATGAAGGGCGTGATTCGGCGGGTATGAGAGTCACTTCGCCACGAAGATAATTTTCTCGTACAAATAATAATTACAAAAGAAATACACGTAAAAATTTTAAAAATAATTAACAAAAGAAATTCGTACAATACTTTTAAAAGATAAAAGCTTTGGTAAAAGATTGAAAAACCATTGCAAAGTATGTAAATAAAAGAGTATATGAGATTGAAGGGATATGATTGTGTTTCTGGCATATGAGATTGTCATTGATATAACTAAGACATCATTTCCCCCCTCCAACAGGAAGGTACTCCGTATCTCGAATCTCTTCTTCAATTTCCACAAGGACTTCCTCCTTCAGGGTCAGAGAAACATCTTCAACATCAATGCAATGAATTGGGAGGCATCACCGAATCCGCCATCCAATGCCCAGTTTGTTCCAAGATATTTCGAGGTGAACCCAGGCACAGGAATTACAATTTAAAGATCCACATGGATATACATTCTGGCATCAAAAGATTTGAGTGCCATATTTGTAAAATGAAGTTTCGTCAGAAATGCCATTTAAATGTTCATTTGAAAAAGAAAGTTTGTTATAAAAATTTAAATACTAGTGGTCATGATACGTTCAATTAGCATTAAAATATAAAATATATATATATATATATATATATATATATATATATATATATATATATATATATATATATATATATATATATATATATATATATATATATATATATATATATATATATATATATATATATATATATATATATACAGCAAGTTATTTTTTACGGAAATATTAAATTTTATTTT
>SEYY01024622.1:82500-85000 GCA_009176605.1 Armadillidium nasatum | reverse complement strand
AAAATTTCATACATGGTCTGTGCAGGTATTACGCACGCATGCGCGCGCACACACACACACACACACATATATATATAATATAATATATATATATATATATATAATATATATATATATTAATATAATATATATATATATATATATATATATATATATATATATATGGTAGGCAAAACCAGAATCCTTCTGATTCCCGCTAGAGTTGGGGGAATATCAAAATCAAAGTCAATTAAAGGCCGACATGTTCCGATACACGGCGTTCGATGGTGTGCAAGTCAAAGGAAGTTTGCTAGGGACTTTACAAGAAATATATATATATATATATATATATATATATATATATATATATATATATATATATATATATATATATATATATATATATATATATATATATATATATATATATATATATATATAACGTAAATTACTTAAAATAAATAGTATATTTATTATTCATGGTCATATTGTAGAAGGTTTATTTAGGGGTTGTCAGAATATTTGTAGGTTTTAATGTCTCCAATGAAGTTATTTTGAAGGTAAATAAATCGTATTGTCAAAAAATTGGAAACCAAACAATATATTTTCACAAAAATGATTGTCCTTATTCGAGATAAAATGGAAGTCCATTTTCTTATAGATATGGTTGATCATTGTCGCGATTAAATGTTTACATGGTTGCTAAATAATGGTCCTTAAACCAGTTTTACCAGTACAGAATGATTGATCGATCTATTCTTGGGAAAAGAAAGAAAAAAAAAAATTGTAATCCACTATTACGGTATTATGTAAACTCTCTCTCTCTCTCTCTCTCTCTCTCTCTCTCTCTCTCTCTTCTCTCTCGCTCTCTCTCTCTCTCTCTCTCTCTCTCTCTCTCTCTCTCTCTCTCTCTCTCTCTCTCTCTCTCTCTCTCTCTCTCTCTCTCTCTCTCTCTCTCTCTCTCTCTCTCTCTCTCTCTCTCTCTCTCTCTCTCTCTCTCTCTCTCTCATCATACACACACACATACACACACACATACACACAATGAAGTACACAGAAATTAGATAAAATCTCACCTGAAAATGTCAGTTCGAAAAAAAAAATTTTGTTTTATTTTTCCTTGGAAATAAACAAGATTAAGCTAAAAGAAAACAAAATTCAAACTGTTTCTAATATCTCAAAAAACGATTCATAACTTTTTTTGAAAGTTATATTCCTACTTGGTTCATTTATAAGGCCTATAAATATAACCTGGAAATTGCGGTATTAAATCTTATATATTTATATGGTTTTCTTCTTTTTTTTTCTCACTCAAGCTTATATTATACACGAAATTAGCATAAATTTCGTTCGTATATTGCTATATTCAAGTTATCTATAATGTTACTCGCGTATTTTTCTATATTCCGGAAGCTAGCTTAAATTTCATACGTATATTTCGTGGCTCAAACGATGGAATGATTGACTCACGTGCTTGAGGACGCCGGTTCGATCCCACTTGGAAATACTAGGTATATAATACCTACAAATGTTCCTCTCCTCGACAGGGCAATGCCCGTGATATATGAAGTTTATATTAAAAAAAAAAAAAACCGTTATTTCAAGAAATCGGCTAAAGTATTCGTAAATATTTACACCATTCAAAAAATTAAATATTCCTCATTCATAATATATATATATATAATATATATATATATATATATATATATATATATATAATATATATATATATATATATATATATATATATATATATATATATATATATATATATATATATATATATATATATTATATATATATATATATATATATATATATATATATATATATATATATATATATATATATATATATATATATATATATATATATATATATATATATATATATATATATATATATATTGCTATAATACAAGAAATTAGCCAAATTATTCGTATATATTCCTATATTCAAGAAATTAGCTAATATATTCTTAAATATTGCTATCTTCAAGAAGTTGACTACACCATTTATACATATTGCTATATTTAACCAAAAAAATTTTAGCTAAAACATTCATAAATATTTCCATATTAAAGTATCCAAAGTGTCATTTGTACAGTCGTCAACAGAAGTTCGTTCCTATTAAGCTGGAAATAAATATTTATATAAAATGGAGATCATTTCAGGTTCAGCCAATCACAGTTCAATTAAGCCCCGCTCAATGTTTTTATTTTCTTTTTATTCAAAATAGAGCTTTTATGAAATGATTTCCATTTTATATAAATATTTATTTCCAGCCTAATAGGAACGAACTTCTGTTGACGACTGTACATGTTGCCAATTCGTACCCAATGAATATGACAAGACTGATTACATAAATAAGCTATAGCGATTTTCACGTGAAGTGGCGCTAAATTTGGCGTAGCTGATTGTATATAGAGATAATAGGGTCGCTTAATTTGTTTGTAAACGATTTTTATGTTTGAGAATTACAAAAAAAACAAAAACAAAAAAATAACAAATCCAATCATTA
>SEYY01024622.1:75000-77500 GCA_009176605.1 Armadillidium nasatum | reverse complement strand
ATCGTATATATTAAATTACATTCTTGGTTTAGGAAACGTTACCTGGTCTTATCATATATATTAAATTAAATCTTAGTTAAGAAAAGGCTTCCTGTTCTTATCATATATATTAAATTTCACCCTTAGTTTAGGAAAAGTTTCCTGGTCTTATCGTATATATTAAATTACATCCTTAGTTAAGAAAGGTTTCTGTTCTTATCTTATATATTAAAGTACAACCTTAGTTTAGGAAAGGTTTTCTGTTCTTATCTTATATATTAAATTACAACCTTAGTTTAGAAATGGTTCCCTGGTCTTATCGTATATATTAAATTACACCCTTAGTTTAGGAAAGGTTTCCTGGTCTTATACTACCTCGTATCCTTTTCTGTTTACAGGATACCTTGAAATCTTCTATCGAATCTTCGCTGTCATCCTTCGCTTCCTCCTCCCTTCCGCCAGGTTCATCTGAAGCCGTCTTTCGGTGTACCATTTGCTCCAAAGCCTTCTCAAGACCTTGGACACTCAAGCGCCATCTCGCTGTTCATTTGAAAATTAAGCCTTATCAATGTCCATATTGCATTTATAATGGAAGTTTCAAGGATAAGTTCCAACAACACATAAAACGATACCATCCCGAATCTCCTATTCCTAATATAGATGTAGATATATCTCATTACTTGCCGAATTAACATATATTCAGCCTTCTCTTTGCTAATTATTATATTCAAACGTTTAAATTTTCTCTGTTGTAAAGAAAATTATAAGCACTATTACTATAGACACTAATTTTATTTTAATAACAATCGTCTAGTTTAACCAGGAGTATAAATTTTTTTTTCTAAATAACTAAAATTTTCTTCATACTGTTGGTATAACATTAAATAAGCATTATTTTATTTTATTTTTATTTTTTTTAGTCTCTTTTATATCATAGCACTTACTACAACTTTATATGTTAATCTTGTTAGGGGTTTGCAGAATTAGAGTGCAACCCTTTAAAGTTTTGATCTACTCATAAGAGACGAGTACTAAAATAACTCACTCAAAAAAGAGAACGAAAACAACTCAAAAAAAAAAAGTACTCAAATACTTTTTTTTTTTTTTTTTTACTCGTACGAGAGTAGTTATAAAGTAACCCACTATTGTTGCTGTAATATTCCTTTAACATTACATACTTTTATAGTAAATATTATTCATGTCTGTATTTATAACATTCCATGTGAAAATTATTTTCCTTATATGCACAGTTATTTAAAAGTATAAAACATGAGAAAATAAATTATAAATGTAGAACTTTGAACATCTCTGTTCAAAAATATATCAAAAGTATATATATATATATATATATATATATATATATATATATATATATATATATATATATATATATATATATATATATATATATATATATATATATATATATATATATATATATATATATATATATATATATATATATATATATATATAATATATATATATATATATATATATAATATATATATATATATATTATATATATATATCGTTTGCCGTGAGGATAACGGATGGCATTTCTACGGAGGTCTTATTGTCTCCGTCACATATTCATACAAGTTCCTATAAGGAGACTCATTCCTGTTGCAGGAAGATGTTGAAACCCTTGCCCTTGGATTTGGAAGACCTCGACAGCTCTATTCAACAAACATTAGTCCTTCAAGAGGATTTCTACCTACTACCGGGGGAGGAACCTCCTCCATCTGCCGATTTTGCGGGAAGGAAACTAGAGGTCGAAATCATAAGCAAGACCTTGAACGTCATATCATGACCCACACAGGAGAGAAGCCCTACAAGTGTCCGTATTGTCCACACAGGACAAGTCGATCATCCAGTCTAATGATTCATATTAAAGCAATCCACCATCAAGTGGACAGAAAATCCTTAGCCTCATCCCTCTACTTATATATATATATATATTATATATATATATATATATATATATATATATATATATATATATATATATATATATATTTTTTTTTTTTTTTTTTTTTTTTTATTATATATATATATATATATATATATATATATATATATATATATATATATATATATATATATAATATATATATATATATATATATATTATATTATTATTTTTTTTTTTATATATATATATATATATATACTATATAATCATATATATAAATACTATAATTATCAACAAGGAAAAATTAATATAATCAGGTTGAAATGGATGAAGAGATTCTCATTGATATTAAAGATTTATAGAAGGTGGATTGGCACATTATATTTTGTAGTTGGTCTATTTTATAATGAAGTTAGGAAGGTTGTATATACAAAAAGATTCTATTTTTCTTTTGCTATAATATGTTTTTGATAATATACGTTTATTGTCCTATGTTGAATTCTGGATAACTATTGGCCAATGTAGTCCAAATTTCCTACGAGAGGTTTAAAAACTTATTGGTACTCCGAGTAAAATTTTGTTTTGGCACATAATTTGTTTCAGTAT
>SEYY01024622.1:60000-70000 GCA_009176605.1 Armadillidium nasatum | reverse complement strand
CATGCAAAACTCGTTGTTGTAAGTTATATACAAACTCGGGAGTCATATGTGTGTAAATAATTCTAAACCATGGCTAGTACTCATTTTTCCCTACCCTCTAAGCAAAATTAATTTATACTATATACGAAAATGTTGTGTATAGTTCTGTCCTAATAAATTATAGTCTAACCCATTTATAGAATCTGATTAGTGATAATGTCTCTGCATTTACTCTCGTACGAAACATTTTGAAAAAGAAAATCGGTTAATTCAACTTAATTGACCTAATTTTTTTTTTTTAATGTATTTAAAATTTGTTAAAACATATATGTATTGGAAAACATACTTGCACAAAGAGATTGTTCATCTTCTTAGGCAAGTACTGTGAATCTGTGTAGAAGAATAGAACTCTGGACTCCAGTATTTTAAATTGTTGAGTCATGACCCTAAATTAAACCAAATAAAACCCCAACCAGGTCATATTGGGCATCTGTCTCTTATTCACGTTACTTTTTACTTAAGAAAAATGTTTTAACTTAATTATTTTGTATGATTGTAATTAACAGTATGCATTTTGTGTATATAGTAGTGTATTAATAAGTTATTCCAATATATTACCATTAAATATATTTCGATTGTGATTTTGTATAATTTCCCTGTAAAAGATAAACGAAAAATGGTATCAATATTTCATCAAAATGTTCAACAAGTAATAATAATAATGATAATAATATTTAATAATAATAATATTTTTTTTTCAAAATTACCATATATATATATATATATATATATATATATATATATATATATATTATATATATATATATATTTATATATATATATATATATATATATATATATATATATATATCGAATTTTAAAGTTTGCTATAGGGGAATAGAACCCTTATAGCACAAAAGCATAGAGTTTTATCTCTACCGTCAGTAGCGTAGAGGTAAAAATATGCTTTTGTGCTATAGGGCCCGGGTTCGATTCCCCTATAGCAAACTTTAAAATTCGATATTTAATGAATATTTAATCTGCGAGAGTGTTAGCTGACTTTAATTTATATTATTATATATATTATATATATATATATATATATATATATATATATATATATATATATATATATATATATATATATATATATATATATATATATATATATATATATATATATATATATATATATTGGAATAACAATATCGTATGTGAAAATCATTTTACAATCTACATATTGAAATGTAATAATAATAATAATAATAATAATAATAATAATAATAATATCACTATCAACATAATAAAATGGAAAACAAAACTAGAATAATTGCAACAATAATATTAAGAATTATTACTACAATAATGATAATAATAATAATAATAATAATAATAATAATAATAATAATAATAATTAATTGAAATATTAAAAAAAAAAAAAATTATATATATATAATATAATATATATATATTATATATATATATATATATATATATATATATATATATATATATATATATATTATATATATATATATATATATATATATATTATATATTTTTATACTCTACACCATATCCCGCAAGATGCAGGGTGGTGTCGGCTGCAGAAACTTCATATTCCTGCAGCCGTACTTGGGAAGGAAAAAAACTGGTTTAAAAGGTTCCCAGCCTCTAGAACCAGGCGAAGAATTATTCCTCATTTGTCCTGACTGCGTCGAAATCCCAATCCTTTTCAACCACAGATGATTTTGATTTTGAAATATATATATATATATATATATATATTATCTATATATATATATATATATATATATATATATATATATATATATATATATATATATATATATATATATATATATATATATATATAATATATATTAATATATATATATATAATAATATATATATTATATATATTATATATTATAAATAATATATATATAAAAAAAAAAAAAAAATTTTTGGAAAATTTTTTAAAAGTAAACTTTTTTCCAGTTCAAAATTAAGCAAAAGTTATAAATTTAAGGATAAAAGAGACCCCCTTGAAAGGTAGTTCTTTCTAGTATTATATTTGTATCAAATTTGATAGTTTAGTTTTAGTTTATAATTAAAAATAGTTTCTTCACTGTCTAACCGTTAGGGTAATATATTATATAATATATATATATATATATATATATATATATATATATATATATATATATATATATATATATATATATATTATATATATAATATATATATATATATATTATATATATATATATATATATATATATATAAGCAAGGGAAAAATTATCACAACTGAAATATTGGTCAACTCTAATAATAATATTAATAATTAAATTTATTTTCAGTTAGAAGCTAAGAAGATAGCAATGCAACTCTTTTTATTTTACTTAAATCGTATTGCATAAGCAAGTGTGTGTAGGTTGTGTGTGTGCGTGCGTGCGTGCGTTCGTGTGTGTGTGTGTGTGTGTGATTCATTGAAAGACATTTTTGTATCGAAAACCATTTGACATTGAAGAAAATTGTCGTCTAAAATTGGTTATCTAAATTTGAACTGAGAGAGTTTTACGAGCATTTAGGCAGGAATTTTGCTTCTTTGCAAACTTGTTACAACTTGAAGAACAATCTTTTGTCTGCCTGGAGGGACAGGATATGCTAGTTTTCTATTGGAGTTCTCTTTAATAATAATAAACTCACTTTTTCTTAATAAAATATCTAAGCAGAAACTCTGTCCAAATGAAAATAAGACTAATGTATGAGCATTTTCAGTAATTTTTTTCTTCTCATTATCACTTGAATGAAAAATTGCAGAGAAATATTAGTTAAATTTTTTTCTGATTATTTTCATTTTAGAAAAATAAATTTGTGAAGCAACTTTATCATAAGTTACATATCTTTTCTTCATTGAATATTTCGTTATAACTTTATTATCATTAACAAACCACGTTATTCCACTTATATTACAATTGTAGACATTTGCTCGCCATCTGTAAGTACGATTTTTTAAGCCGTGTCCCGATTTTTTTTAGGTCATTCGGGACGGACATTTGTTCCGATTTTTCGATTTGGCAAAAATTATTTGTTCAGTCAGCCAGAGGGCACGGTACGTGGGAGCAGAAGAAGGCAAATTTTTTTTTTTTTTTTTTTTTTTTTTTTGTAGAATGTCCTTAACTAATAAACCATATGACTTTGTTTTTGAAAACAACATTCGTATTTCTTTATATTAAAAATCACCCTTTTATACATCCCCTAAAATCCTTACGGGCAGGGTATTTGGGAGGAGAGAGGGTGGCAAGGCAATGTTCAGAAGCGTCCCAATTTTTGGTCAGAAAAATATGTTCACCTTAGGCCAAGTACATTAGACAGAAATACAAGAATATCAAAATAGTTACAGAAGAAAACAAACATAACATTAATGTACTACATCTTAAAATACTATATATATATATATATAAAATATATATATATATATATATATATATATATATATATACATATATATATATATATATATATATATATATATATATATATATATATATATATATATATATATATATATATATATATATTATATATATATATATATATATATATATATATATATATATATATATATTAGGGACGAATGATTCAAATTGGTTGATACTTAAATTACAATACATAAAGTTTAATGAACTGTTGTTATATAGTCAGTGCTATTCACTCCTGTTAAAAATACATTTTGCACATTGTAACCTATTCAAAAATATATGTTCTCTTGTATAATGTATGTCCTTTAGTATTGATCACTTTCGTACAAAACATTTATGTGTTCTGGGAAATATACCAATATTTGGTAATATTTCGTAATCTTTTTATATATATATTTGTTTTCAACGATATTTTCCTGGGAAACCAAAGTGAACAGACTATATTAACATTACTATACTGTAGTTACGTGTAATTTTGTTACTGGGTTCCTATATTGGTTCACTTTCCGTTGCAGAATTCAAGCAGCGTCCTCTCAAGACTGATGGGGGGATTTTCCGATTGTTCGACACTCCCGATTTCAAATTTTACTTTACGGTCACCGCTGGGGGAGAACCTTGTGAGGAATCGCTTTTCGGAAGGAAAGTTATCAAGCATCGTACCACACTTTTGTTCTCTCTGTGGGAAACAATTTTTAGGTCGTAATTGGAAACAAGACCTTCAGCGTCATCTAATGGTTCACACTGGAGAAAAACCTTATCACTGCCCCTTTTGCCCACACCGTTGCAATAGGGCATCTAACCTCAGGACTCATATACAGAGTATTCACAAGAACTTAAACAATGAGATACATGAACATTATGATGAACATTTATGAAATATATAAATTTAAAACTTTATTGAAGAAATACATGAATATTACGATGAACACTTATGAAATACATAAATTTAAACCTCCATTGAAGAGTTGAATTATTTTTTTGTCCATCTTAGGTGTGAAGAAACTCAAGCTAAAGTTCATATATATAAAACACTTCATTGTTTTAGTAGGAGAGTAGAAGAACAAACTAATAAAAATAACTATTAAACAGTTAAACTTTAAATAAGAATAAATATAGGGCAAAATGTACCAATATTTTATACAATGTCAAAAATGTAAATACAGAATAAAATATTATTGCTTTTTTTGTAAATGTAAATTTTTTTTTTTTTTTTTTTTTTTTTTTTTTTTTTTTTTTTTTTTTTTTTTTTTTTTTTTTTTTTTTTTTTTTTTTTTTTTTTTTTTTTTTTTTTTTTTTTTTTTTTTTTTTTTTATTTTTTATTATTATAATTATATTATTTATTATTATTATTATTATTATTATTATTATTATATTTTAGATTTTTTTATTTATTGGCATAATTGTTTATAATTTAAAAATATTTTTACTGATTTGCTAGACAATTACTGATAAGCGACATGCCATTGCATGCCTTTCAATATTCGTTTTTTTTTTATTTTTTTTTTTTTTTTTATTTTTTTTTTTTTTTTTTTTTTTTTTTTTTTAATATTTTGTTTAACTACGACAGTGACAAGAAAATCGATAACAGGGACTACACAGACCTTTGAAAATGTATTATTATAAATTATTGTATGAAATATATTATTATATTATTATATTATTATTATATTATTATTATTATTATTATTATTATTAATAATAAAAAATAATTATATGAATTATATTAACCCCAAAATAAAATTTTACATTGGACGAAATTTTTTTTAACTTACAAAATAAGAAAGAATTATAATATATATATATATATATATAATATATATATATATATATATATATATATATATATATATATATATATATATATATATATATATATATATATATATATAATATATATATATATATATATATATATATATATATATATGACAAAGATATTTGATTGTATCTAAGTTCGAATCCCAATTTGGTCACGAGTTATTGGTGTGTTGATTATCACCTAACCTGATCTAATCTAACCTAACCTGATCTAACAACCTAACCTAACCTTACCTAATTAAAGTTGTAGACCCGCTCTTTAATAAAATAAGAATCCGAACCACCTATCCCCCCCCCACACACACCTCCTCTCACTGTATGAACTGTATTCATGAACTATAACTTGATAATTTTTTTTTTATATTTAAATAAGAAAATGTTAAAATCAAAAATTCTCTTTGAAATGGCATTGGGAATTTTAACTTCTCAAAAGTTTTTTGAAGCTACGTATTCCTTGTTTGTTTATATATATATATATATATATATATATATATATATATATATATATATATATATATATATATATATATATATATATATATATATATATATATATATATATATATATATATATATATATAATATATATCAAAATGTTTCTTTGAACATTTTATTTATATTACTTTGCAAAACTATTTTTGGAGTTCTTCAATTTTCTTGTGTTTAACTCTAGGAATTTGTCTTTCAGACTTCTTCAGGAATATTCAATGCAGGGACTTTTCCATTCTTTGATCCGTCCTGCTCTCAAAGTACTCCTTCATATAGAGACGGCGGCCCCTCCGCTCCTGAAAAGGATTTGCCCTCAACAGAACACCAGAACCTAACTTGGCACAAGGTTTCTTCCGATTCTCAAAGATCACCGCCATCTTCTAGACATCGAAATCTTACCTGGGGTAGTCTTTTAGAAAGGACCTTTGGATCAGAACATTCCCGTCACTTGGACAAGGGTTCGAACCCTCGAGGGTCAGCCTCTTCCTCGTATCAGAGTCTCTCTTGTTCTGTTTGTCAAAAGAACTTCCATGGAGTGAATCGCAGATCGCATTTGCGAAGGCATATGATAACTCACACTGGGATTAAACCTTACGCTTGTCCATTTTGTCCACTTCGAACGAACAGAGCGGAAAACCTTCGTTCTCATGTTAGAATTAAACATTCTCTACAAATTTCTCAATGATTATATAATGTAATGTAAAATACCAAATATAAAATATCTATTTTTTTTTATTATTTTTTATTATTATTATTTTTATTTATTTTTTATTTTATTTTTTTTTATTTTTGTACGAAAACAGTTTTCAAATTTTTTGTGAAACCTATGTGCAATATCTTACAATATATAAATACTTTGACTAAATTCTCGAAAATGTACTTGTATTTTAATCATTATGTTAAGTACTTAGTTACTCAGGTCAAGGTAATTGGCAAGCTTATTTATTATGGATTTTTTGTATTTTCGTAGCTCTATGTTTATAACTCTAAAGACAAAGGATTTTGTGACCTAATTTGAGATTTTATTTTATTTATTTATTTATTTATTCATTTATTTTTTTTTTTTTGTTATAAAAAAAAACTTTATTATGCTCCTATGACGTTTCTTATGTTGATAAAACTTCTTTAATTAAAAAAAAATAATAAAAATAAATTTGAATATGTTATAGATACTGTTTTTAGATATAAATTCATTGTACGCTATTATTTATGCTGTCCTTGCGGGACTTCCATAAACCCCCATGTTGAAAATTGCCTGTATATTCCGGATCATTCTTTTAAAAACCTTATGTACGAATTTTATTATTGATAAATGCTACAAAAAAGCAACAAATGAATGTGAGTTCTAATAATATATATCTTATACGATTTTTATTTTTAAATTTTCTGTCTTTTTAGCGTCTTCTCAAGGCTTCAGATGCCCATACGATATTTATTTAGGTAAATATCGTCGCCATTTTATTATTGGCATCCCTATTAGTGCAGAATATTCTTTCTAAGCAACACAGAAAATCCAAAAGGATTATTATAGTAATCCCTGTCGAAAGGCTTGTAAATGTTAAGCACCACCACGCAAGGAGTTCCTCCCCAAGTCGTTAATCTCCCTGAAGGAAATATATAAGTTATAACCTTTGTTCAAGGATTTCATCTTGTACTGTTAATCCAATATATATATATATATATATATATAATATATATATATATATATATATATATATATATATATATATATATATATATATATATATATATATATATATATATATATATATATATATATATATATATATATATATATATATATATATATATATATATATATATATATATATGAAGAATTGTTGACCTTTTATATATTATTTATAATCCTTTTTTTTTGTTGAGTCGTTATAACATAATCATTGACGTGGACTACAAAAATTGTCCTGAGTATTGGTTGGGACATTTTGTCATAAACAAGTTTTTACGGTCCTTATTTGAAAATAAGTTGGTGAAGCTACTTTTCTTATGCTTAACATATCTTTTCTATTTTGAAAATTTTATTGTGACATTTTTCCTCACTTGTCCCAACGATTTAATAAGAAAATTTTTTTGCTGTGTAATGTAGTATCGAAATTTACTATTTTGTTATAGTACCTACTGCACAGACTACTGCACAGATTTACTGTTGTGAAAGAAGGTAGAGAGAAAATACGAAAGGTTTAAGAGATGAATTTTAGACTTTACAATATACTGAAATATTAATCAGTAAAAGTTGATATAAGTCAAGCAAAATAAAAATAAGACTAGAGAGAGAGGGGGAGGGGGGGGAGATTATAATACAAAATTTGTTTAAAAAAAACCTAAATCAATAAAACTCATCTTATTTAAACTATTTTTAACTAAATTTTTCAGCCCATATACAATATATTATATATATATATATATATAATATTATATATATATATATATATATATATATATATATATATATATATATATATATATATATATATAATATTATATATATATATATATATATATTATATATATATATATATATATATATATATATATTATTTTTATTTTTATTTATTAGTTTGTATTTGTTAATAAAAATGTTAATGTATTTGTTTAAGTTTTCTTAATTTTATTTGTTTCTTTAAAAAAAAAAAATTTTTCTTGCTACGTGCATACTGTAGGTACCAAGATAACAGATTTTTTGTACGCTTTCTCTACATATCCTCACTCCCTGTGATCCAATGAATAGTTCTTCTGTTTATACCAAACACTTTGGTGGTCTTTGGTAGCCTGTAATACTTCTACTATGATGGCCCGTGGTTAGCACTCTACTTTGGTGGTATTGGTAAGCTCACTGGTTGTCCGCGATAGGTTCTCTACTTTGGTGGGCTGTGATAGGTCCTCTACATTAGTGTGTCAGTGATAGGTCCTTACTCAGGTGGATCGTAATAAGTCGTCTACATTGATGATTCGTGGTAAGCCTTCTACTTTTGTGGTCTATGGTATGTCTTCTTCACTAATGTATAAAACTTTGCCTAACTCTTAACTCTTCTCCTGGGTTGTCTTGTTTCTTAAAATCTTCTGCCATTGCACCCTCAATTGTAAACATTTTTTGTCTTACTCAAGTCCCTCGATCTTATTTGTTCAAACTTCATTTTAATGTGCTTCGATTTGTTAACTTCTCAGATGGCCATTTTTTAGCCCCATTTCAAGAACCAAGAATTTTTTAAAATAAAATTCCGAGATTCAAGGTTCAAAACAGTAAGCTATTAAAATATATTAAATTAATATAAGTAATTTAATACATTTTTCTTATTAATGGAGTTTTTTTTCAAAATTATTGCACTAGTATGCAGTTTCGTAGCATGAATCGAACAGTAGTGTGTACTGGCATGTTTTGACATGGTCCCTTTTGTTTAGATTATCTATAAAAAAAATTGCCAAGGTTTGATTTTTTTATTTTCATTTTAAAATTTAATTCTTTATTGTAATGTCATAGAATATATAAAACGAAAATCATGCTAGAATGATATGGAAATGAAAACTCATGTTGGGTTGGTGTTGGAAATAAAAATCATAGAGTATTTAAATAGAATCAGGTTGGAGAGATGTGTAATATGAAAGCCAAGTCGAATTGTATAAATAAATGGTCATGTTGGATTGGTATGTAAATAGGAAATCATGTTGGAGTGTGGAAATGGAAATCCATGTTGGAGAGTACAAATGGAGAGTCATGTTGGAGTGATTAGTAAATAATAGATCAGGGAGTGTGTAAATTAGAAATCATATTGGAGCGTATAAATAGGAAGGTACGTTGGGGAGTTACTTAAAAAAATCGTGTTCGAGTATGCAAATAGAACCATATGGAAGAGGTGTGTAACAAGAAAATCATGAAATATATAAATTAAAAGCAAAAAAGTGTAAATAGGAAGTCTCGTAAAAGTAATGTGTAAAGAGAAAATCCTGTAGAAATGGTGTGTAAATAAAGACATATTGGAGTGGTGTGTAAATATAGAATGCCATTTTGGAGAGGTGTGTAAAAAATAAAATTATATTGGAGTATGTAATTAGAAAGATATGCTTTAGTGTGTAAATAGAAAATAGTATATTATGAGTATGTTAATAGAGTATAGAGAAAGTACTTTTTTTAATGTGAAACCTTATTTTTACAATACTTTATTAACTTTTGCAGGAAGCAAATACATTTCCACACTCAAGAACGCAAA
>SEYY01024622.1:37500-45000 GCA_009176605.1 Armadillidium nasatum | reverse complement strand
CATAGGAAGTTGGAAAAATAGAAGAAGGGAGTGTGTTCCAGACTTTACCAGTAGAGTACATGTAGGACAGAGCATAGCGGTTAAGTCTGGGGTCAGAGAGTTGGACAGAGAAAGGATGAGACTGTGTAGAAAGTCGAGTCGCACGAGCCCTTCTCAGTGGAGGAGGTATGCGACGAGAGAGTTCAGAAGAGCAGTGTCCATTGTAATAGCGATAGTATAGAGAGAGTGACGCAACAATTCGACGGGCAGAAAGAGATTGGAGAGAGTTAGTAAGAGCAGGAGAGTTGATGAGACGAAATGCCCTAGACTCCACCTTCTCTAGGAGAGCTGTATGTATGGAACCACCCCAGATGTGCGAAGCATACTCCATACAGGGGCGAACAACACCCCTATACAGAGCAAGCAACTGGGGTGGAGTGAAGAAATACTGAAGGCGCCTCAGAACACCTAACCTCTTAGAAGCTTGTTTAGAAAGAGAGGTAATGTGATCTTTCCAAGAAAGATCACGAGAAAAAGGAAACACCGAGAATATTAAGAACAGATGAAGGTCTGAGTTGAGTGTTTTCGAAGAAGATATCATAGTTGTGTGGAAGATTGTGTCGAGTAGAGAGATGGAGGAATTGAGTTTTTGGAGGCATTGAAAACAACCATGTTCTCTCTGCCCCAATTAGAAATACGAGATAGATCAGAGGTCAGCTGCTCCAAGGCAACCCTCCTTGCATCTAGTAACTGTTGTTGAGAGGAGAGGGGCGCCTTTCAAATTGAAAAGAGTAATGAAGGGTGGAGTCATCAGCATAGGAGTGGATAGGAGATGAAGTAACAGAGAGAAGGTCATTAATGAAAAGTAGAAAAAATGTTGGGGATAGGACAGATCCTTGAGGAACACCACTATTAATAGATTTAAAGGAAGAACGGTGGCCGTCTACAACAGCTGCTATAGAACGACCGGAAAGGAAATCAGAGAGAAGGTCACAGAGAGAAGGATAGATTCCGAAAGAGGGAAGTTTGGAAATCAAAGCTTTGTGCCAGACTCTATCGAAAGCTTTCGATATGTCTAGCGCAACAGCAAAAGATTCACCGAAATGGCGAAGAGCGGAGGACCAAGAGTCAGAGAGAAGGGAAAGGAGATCACCAGTAGAGCGTTTCTTACGAAAGCCATACTGGCGATCAGAGATAAGATTAGAAGAATTGAGATGTTTCCAAATCTTCCTGTTAAGGATAGATTCGAAAACTTTAGAAAGAACGGAATTTAAGGAAATGGGACAGGCTGAATGAGCGCACGTTTCCAGCAAGAAGGGAAGGTTGAAGTAGAAAGACATAGACGAAAAAGTTTACCAAGGCAGGGTGCAAGCTCGGAAGCACAAGTTTTGAGAACCACAGGAGGGATACCATCAGGACCGTACGCCTTCTTAGTGTTAAGCTCAGAGAGAGCAGAAGTGACGTCTTTAGAAGAAATTATAATTTTAGGCATAAATGAGTTGGAGGGGGTTGAAGGAGAAGGAACAGCTCCGGAATCGTCTAAGGTTGAATTAGAAGGCAAAAGTTTGAGCGAAGAGTTCAGCTTTAGAGGAAGGCAAAACGGCAGTTGTGCCGTCAGAAGATACTAGAGGAGGGAAAGAGGAAGAAGCAAAGTTAGAGTTGACATTTTTTGCAAAATGCCAGAAAGGGCGTGAGGAAGAGGAACCAGAAAGATTATTGCATTTTAAGCGGAGAAAGGAGTTTTTAGTATTACGGAGAATAGATTTTGCACGATTCCGGGATGAAATATAAGTTGCATGAGTTTCTGGAGTTTGAAGACGACGGTAATTCCTGAAGGCAGCATCCCTGTGGCGGATAGCACGAGAACAAGCAGAGTTAAACCAAGGTTTGTTAGGTTTAGTAGAAGGGAAAGAATATGGAATGTATATTTGACTCAGTATAGAAAAATAAAAAAATTGGGGGGGGGGCGGGGAGAGAATAATAACTAAAATATGATCTAAAGGTAATTTACACTTGTTTTGTCAAAGAAGATATTCTAAATGTTAGTAAAGTCAAATCTTTCCAAAATTTAGATAACTTTTTAGAGACAACCAACATTGAGCAATGTTGGTTGTTATAAATGTTTAAATATATACATTTATAATTGAACTATGACAACAGTTCAATTATAAATTTTTAGCCTCAAAATATGGTAATTGTTATACATTCTGTATAAGATAAGTTATACTATTATTATTATTATTATTATTATTATTATTATTATTATTATTATTATTATTATTATTATTATTATTATTATTATTTTTATTATTATTATTATTATTATTATTATTATTATTATTATTATTATTATTATTATTATTATTATTATTATTATTATTATTATTATTATTGCTATTTTTACAATTATTATTACTATTATTTATTATTATAATTACTATTTATTTTATTGGTATTACTATTGCTATATTATTTCTATTTTTTTTTATTACTATTATAATTATTATTATATTTTATAATTATCGATATTATTATTATATTGTTATTATTATTGATATATAATATCATTAATATTATTGATATTATTATTATTATTATTATTATTATTATTATTATTATTATTATTATTATTATTATTATTATTATTATTATTATTATTATTATTATTATTATTATTATTATTATTATTATTATTATTATTATTATTTATTATTATTATTATTATTATTATTATTATTATTATTATTATTATTATTATTATTATTATTATTATATCTGATGTTGTTGCTTTTGTTGTAATTATCAGGGTTGACATAATAAAAATCAAATTAAATAAATCAGTTGATTTTTTACGTGATTTTTTTATTTAGTGATTTTTTGGATTTTTAAAATTTTTTCCTTTTTTAAAAATAACGTCGTCACTATCTTCATATTTTTAAGTTCAGAATATCATATCAGAGCTTAAAAACGAAAATGAATTAAAATTAATATAAATTTAATCATTTTATCGGGCTTGAGGGAAAAAATTAATCAATGTCCAACGATATATTTTGCTAAATTATTGAAACCTGCAACACTCTTTTACTTTTGAATTCTGGCTTTAGATATTTACTGTAAAAGGAGGGGGAGTTATATAAAATTTATTAATTTTAAAATTTCAATAGAAATATGTTTTTTAATTTGATTAATTTATTTATTTATTTTTATTTATTTTATTTTTATTATTATTAATCACAATTTCATTTATTTTTTAAAAAAAGCAAAAAAATAAATATAAGCTATCTAGTATCAATAAAAATAAACTTATTAAAAAAAAATTAATGTTATTACCTTGTTCCATAGAATTATGTAAAAAAAAAAAAATAAAAAAAATAAAAAAAAAAAAAATCTTTATGACTGAAATGTGCCAGTTTTCAAATACCACAAAATCTCTCTTTCCCACCCCCCCCCAAGATGATTATTTTTTTTAATAATAATATAATTGATTTAATCGGACCAATTCACTTACTTTTAATATTCTACTCAAAGATCTAACTTGAAATTAATGTTTTATTTTTCTTCAAAATTTAAGTGCTAAGAGTTCCAACGCTAAAATTAAATACATATATTTTATTTTAATATTTATCTTAATAATCTAATAATAAAAACTGAATAACAGCACAGAATTATAAAATATTCTTAAAAATAATAATATAATAGTTTACTTGTTTTATTTAAAATTTAAACACAGATAGGGTTCTATCAGTCGCATTTTCGGAATTTTCACAAAAAAAAAAAAAAAAAAAAAAAAAAAAAAAAAAAAAAAAAAAAAAAAAAAAAAAAAATAAATAAATAATTTTTTTAAAAAAATTATAATTTAAATGACCTTCTTAATTAAAAAATTAATTAATTATATTTACTTATTTAAGCGAATAAGCTTACTAATAAAAAAGACTTGTAACTAAAAAATAAAAAATAAAAATATAAAAAAAAATTTTTTTTTTTATTTTATTTTTTTTTAAATGATTTCAAAAAAAAAAAATAAAAAAAAAAAAAAAAATTCCCCAATCTTGTTCATTTTGTATTGGTGTTTTTGCATGCATGAAATTACTTAATAGTTATAAAACTTAGCATTTCGAAATTTCCACACACACACACACACACACAAACACAAACACACACCACACACACACACACATACATATATATATATATATATATATATATATATATTATATATATTATAATATATATATAATATATATATATATATATATATATATATATATATATATATATATATATATATATATATATATATATATATAAATAAACTTATATACCGACCTTATTAAACTCATAAGGTGTTCGATGCTATAAACATGTAACCCTGAAACCTCTGGGCGTAGTGAAACCGAGTTCCATAGCCTAGTGTCGTAAGCAATTTGGCGCCATTTTTTGCACACTGCTGCATTGCGGGAAATTTCGTTGTGGGGAAGGTACGAGAATATTTTCATCAACACTTTGTCAGGAATTTTGTCGATGGTCTGTTATATATATATATATATATATATATATATATATATATATATATATATATATATATATATATATATATATATATATAATATATATATATATATATATATATAATTTTTTGGATAATATATTTTTTATTTAGCATATATATATATATATATATTATATATATATATTATATATATATATATATATATATATATATATATTCATGTTCTTATCATGATTATGCTGAGAAAGTCAAAAGTTTACAATATTTATCTTATTATTCCTGATGGAGAACATAAAACAGGCCACTCATTCGCTTAACTCAGCTTCTCAGGTCTTTTATAAGGGATATATGTCGCACTCTATATCTGAATTACATTTGGTATGATAAATAAACGGTTTTTTTTTTACTTAAGATTTTTTTTTTTTTTTTTTTTTTTAAATTAATGTTTGTCAGCATTTTTACCATTCAAAGTAAGTATTGGAGATGCTCTCGTACTGTATGGATTTATCATTTCGCTCTCTGAAGCTTATTCTGAAGAAAGTCTTATACAATTCGGAGATTGTAACAAGTATTGCTGTATGTCGGTTTTTAACTCTTGCAACTGTCGAAGATTGCGGTAGACTTCCTCTTTAGCAAACTCAAAAGGTTAAAGTTGTACAGTGATGTGTTGAGAGATAGAGGTGACAATGGTCCTTTCATGAATATTAAATCTGTGAATTCAAGAGAATGAACGAGGTATGGTAAGTCTCTCTACCTTCTTTGAAGTAGGTAATAGTGGCTCTATGTGAAGATTCCCTGATTTCTTATAGGCATGCTCGATAGCATCGAATGGTGTCAGGGTCGTAAATACGGAATATTACTTTAAAACTATTTCGCGTTTGGGGCCAGTTCTATTTGTTCCACCTTGATTAAACTGATTTTAGAGACATTTAAAATAAGTTGCCAAGTTGCCAAAAAATTAACGTGTGGTTATGATATTGAGTGTTCTGAAAAAACATATTTTTAGTCTTGCAAAACTTAGATGATAGACTTCTGTTCAGAAATTAGAATAGAATAATTCCTGCATATATATTTTAAGATAATGTATGCTTTTCTGAAAAGAATATATCTTCTCTTACTCACATCATAGGTTAAGTAATATTGTAAATTACCTAATTAATTTAACATTTTAAATTACTTAATTAATATTTTTTTTAAAGTAAATTACAAAATATCAAAAGAGTTTTCTGTAAATATTTTTTTGATATTCCTTAAAGTAAATCTAACTATAGTTAAGTTGAAAACAATATTACACTGTAAGTTATTATCTACAGTAATTACCCTGTAATTGTAGGTATTATCTATAATATATCCTTCATCATGCATGGACAAAAACATTTAAACAAAGCTTACAAAAAATGTAAGAAGCGAATAGCTAACGGGTTGTAAACATATGTTTACTAAGTTTAACATAAACACAGAATTTTAACTATTAAAACTCTTAAATCACTCACAAACACAAGTTGTTAAATGAAGCAGTCGACATTGAAGTTATTTATCCAAAGCTTATTAAGGAGAATCTTATAAAAATGCAGAAAAAATGCATCTTATTAATTTACTTATTAACCGTTTTGAATTTGTTTCCCCCAATATGTGAAGATAAAAGGGCGGTTTCGGATGTTACTAATTGATCCCATTGCATCATTTTCGATCCCTCCGAAATCGAAATAGCCTAAGCCCTAATCAGCTGTTGAGGAAAGAATAAAAACTAAACAAGTAATTCAGTAAGGGATAGTCTTGTTTTTAAAGAAAAATATATATGGAATTTTCTTGAGAAAAATAAAATCTGAACAGGTAAAAATTAAATTGTATTTCAGGAAAATAAATACGGTATTATGTTCAGAACAAAGGAATGTACTGTATAAATTAATAAGGGATGTGCTTGTGAATATATTTATGAATCTCTATTTGTTGAAATAAAAACTAAACAGTTAAATTAACAAGATATATGCTTGTGTCTAAGAAATGTATGTACGTGTGTGGAAAATCTTTGAAAAGGAAAAAAATAGTAAGTTAATGAAAGAAATGCTTGCTTTAAATGTTTTATAAATGGAAGTAGTGAAAATTCTATTCAAAGGGCAAGACAAATTTGAAAAAAACTAAACATATTATTATTATTATTATTATTATTATTATTATTATTATTATTATTATTATTATTTTATTATTATTTATTATTATTATTATTATTATTATTATTATTATTTTTATTAGTATTAGTATTAGTTTTTATTATTTTCATATATGTGAATATGTATACTGTGTATACTTTTCTTTAAAAAATATGCTTATTTTTTTTATTTTATAATAGATGGTGCTGTATGAAACGAAATATGGGCTCATAGAACGTATCTGTCACCCCAGAAGCCCTTTTCAATAATAATAATAATAATAATAATAATAATAATAATAATAATAATAATAATAATAATAATAATTTATTTTGCAATTTACAACTTTTTTTGGAGGGGGGTTTATTTTTTGCCGTAATTAGTTGATAATAATATAATAATAATAATAATAATAATAATAATAATAATAATAATAATAATAATAATAATAAACAGAAATCTTTATAAAATCCTAATCCCAATAAAACAAAAATTAAATGCTGATATGCCATACTTTTCATTCACTATTGTTTAACGCTGGTGTGCCAAATTTCCGGTATTAGAGGTGCCCTCTATCTTTTTGAGATTTGGCTTAAAGTTTATTAATAAATGTATGACATAATAAATATGTAATTATTATCAATTCTTATTTATTATTATTATTATTATTATTATTATTATTATTATTATTATTATTATTATTATATATTATTAGTATTATTATTATTATTATGATTATTATTGTCATCATCATGTGTGGTATTAGTAGTAGTGGTATTATTATTATTATTATTATTATTATTATTATTATTCCTATGTGTTGTATTAGTAGTATTGGTATTATTATTATTATTATTATTA
>SEYY01024622.1:12500-27500 GCA_009176605.1 Armadillidium nasatum | reverse complement strand
CACCTTGAGCAGATGGCGCAGATTCCTACTCGTTTCCCTGATTGCCTTGGAGAAAGCCCAATATTCTAAAACTTTTCTTACCTGCTAATCCTACTCTTACAGTTTTAACCTCTATCCTTCTCCGGATTCCTTCGATCACATTCTTATCTCGGTATCCTCTTCTACCTTTTTAAATTTCCGCATTGTGTGCCCGTCAATTTCGCAGAAACGTATGTGTTATTTTGTTGACGCCAACTAATCTGACTTGTTGTCATATTTCTTTGATTTCCTGTAGAAAAATTTATTGTTTTCGGTGGAGGGATCCTCCCGAGTGTGCACAGCGTAACTAAGGGGATTTCTCTGACATGGTGGGGTACATTCCATATTCTTTCCCTTCGACTAAGCTTAACTTTCCTTGGTTTAACTCTGCTTATTCTCGAGCTATTCTCCACAGGATTGCCGCCTTCAGGGGTTACCGTCGTCTTCAAATTATAGAAACTCTTTCAACATATATTTCATCCCGGATGAGTACAAAATCTATTTGTAACATCGAAAAACTCATTTCTTCGTATATAGAAAATGAAATAATCTTTCAAAAATCTCTTTTCTACGCTAGTTCTTTCTGATATTTCAAAATCTATCAACTCTAACTTTGCTTCTTCCTCTTTTCCTCACCTATTATCTCGGACAGTACATCTGCATTTTTGTCTTCTACTAAAGCTGAACTCTTCTCTCAAACCTTAGGCAATTCCGAAGCTATTCCTCCTTCTTCAACCCCATGCAATTCATTTATGGATAATATTGTAATTTCTTTTAAAGACTCTATTTCTGCTCTCCCTGAACTTAACACCAAAAAAGAAGAATGATCGTGATGGTATTCATTCTGTAGTGTTCAAAACTTGCTTTTCTGAGCTTGTTACTAAGAAGGCGTACGGTCTTGAGGGAATCTCTTGTGTAGTTCTCAAAATTTGTGCTCCTGACCTTGTGCCCTGGATTGGTAAACTATTTCATATTTGTCTTTTTACTTCGACTTTCCTTACTTTCTGGAAAGTGCGCCCATTCAGCCTGTGCAGAAAAGGCGGATCCCTCTCGACCCTCTAACTATCGTCCTATTTCATTAAACTCAGTTCTTTCTAAAGATTTCGAATCTATCTACAAACTTGAATTCTAAATTTCCCTCTTCCGGTATCTATCTTTTTCTGATTTCCTCTCTGGTCGTTTCATTGCAGCTGTTGTAGATGGGTTATGTCCTATCCCAAACTCTTTTCCTAATTTTCATTAATGATCATATTTTTATTACTTCATCCTCTATCTACTACTATGACAATGACTCCAACCTCTATTACTCCTTTCATTTTGAAAGGAGGGTAGTGGTCCTTGAGCAGCTTACCTCTCATCTTCCTCGCATTTCTAATCAGAGCAGGGGAAACATGCGTTTTCAATACCTCAAAAACTAAGTTTCAAAAATTTTTCTTCTCGATATATGCTATGCACAGACGTAATAATAATAATAATAATAATAATAATAATAATAATAATAATAATAATAATAATAATAATAATAATAATAATAATATTGCTTTATTTATTATTTCTTTCAAATTGAACTATTAAAAATTTACTGATACTAAAAAATTATTTTCCTGTATTTTTATAAATATTAAAACTTAAAAAAAAAAAAAAAAAAAAAAAAAAAATTACTTATTATTATTATTATTATTATTATTATTATTATTATTATTATTATTATTATTATTATTATTATTATTATTATTATATTATATTATTATAATTATTTTTTTTTTATTATTTTTTTTTTTTTTTTAATTTTTTTTATTTAATTAAAAAAAAAAAAAAAAAAAAAAAAAAAAAAAAAAAAAAAAAAAAAAAAAAATAATAATATAATATATATATATATATATATATTATATATATATATATATATATATATATATATATATATATATATAATATATATATATATATATATATATATATATATATATATATATATATATATATATATATATTTCATACAGAGATGGAATTTATTAAAATACTTTTCCCGTTTTAATTTATTCCCAAAGTTCTAAGTGGAAAAAAGTATTAAGGAGTTTCTAACTAATATCTTCAGACCCACTCTTCATTTTTTTAATGTATCTAAACAAAAAATATACTTAAAACTTCCGTATATAGGATCACTTACATCTCAACTTACTATATTCTTACTATACTTAAAACTACATTCCCCCAATAACAGTTTATTCTTATAAATTATATCTCCCTTTCAATTCATACTTTCTTCAGACACAAAGAACCTCAGTCAATGTTTCTCAGATCTTCATCAATTTATTCATTTAAGTGTGCGAGCCGTAATGCGGGTTATATTGGACAAACTGGCCTACAATTAAAAATGAGGATTGATAAGCATAGAGGAGTTTCCTTTAGAACTGACCTTCTTCTTTGCTCTCCTTAACACTCTACCATAAATGACCTTAGGGATACCCACCCTTTTTCTTCTTCTAATTTCTCTCAGCATGCGTCTTCTCTTCTTGATCGTAGGATATTGGGGTTTTATATAAAACATTGCCCATCCTTAAATGGTCAAGCTTTTTCTATTATCCTTTTCATTCAACATAGAAGTCCTTTTTCCCAAGATGGTCCATTTTTTTTATTTTTTATTTATTTCAATATCAATATTGTTACTTTATTTTTATTATTTTATTGTAATTTTTATTATTTTAAATATCTTATATATATTTATTGAATTTATATTTTGATTGTATTTTAAAATAAATTTTTTTACAATTTAGTTTGTGCTGAAGATGGACCCAGATACGGTGTGAAACGTTAACAATGTTTAAATGAGCACATGGAAACCCTTAGTACTGACTTTAACCTTTCTAATTGGAGACGGTTCACTAGGAAAGAAGCTGTCTCAACTTTTATACTATATATATATATATATATATATATATATATATATATATAATATATATATATATATATATATATATATATATATATATATATATATATATATATATATATTATATATATATATATATATATATATATATATGTGTATATTGTGTTCTATCTGAAATAAGTTAATTGAAGAGCCGTGGGTGAGTCAGCGGTAAATCACGTGCTTTATATAAAACAGAAAAGAAATATTTTATAGTTATAGTCTCCATTTAAAGCTTTTCTTCTTCTTCTTCTTCTTCTTCTTCTTCTTCTTCTTCTTCTTCTTCTTCTTCTTCTTCTTCTTCTTCTTCTTCTTCTTCTTCTTCTTCTTCTTCTACTTCCTCTTTTTTCTTTTTCTTTTTTTCTTCTTTTTGTTCTTCTTTTTGTTCTTCTTCTTCTTTTTCTTCTTCTTCTACTTCTTCTTTTTTCTTCTTCTTCTTCTTCTTCGTCTTCTTATTTTTCTTCTTCTTTTTCTTCTTCTTCTTCTTTTTCATTTTCTTTTTCTTCTTTTTCTTTTTGTTTTCTTCTTCTTCTTCTTCCTCTTTTTCATCTTTCTTCTTTTTGTTTTTCTTCTTCTTCTTCTTCTTTTTCTTTTTCTTCTTCTTTTTTTCTTTTAGTTTTCTTCTTCTTCCTCCTCTTTTTCTTCTTCTTCCTCTTTTTCTTCTTCTTCTTCTTTCCTTTTTGCCTTTTTTTTCCCTCTTTTCTTCGTTATCTTTTTGTTCTTGCTTTTATCCATACATTCACCGTTACTATTTTAGTCTATATATTTGCAGTTCTCTTAAAATAAACACAAATCATTTCGTTTTAAAGTACAAATAAACTTTCTTTATAATTTAATTATTTTTTTTATTAAAAATAATTTATATTATAGAAATACGTAAAATTTTATTGTTCGTTTGAATGTTCTTTTATCGTCTCAAAAAGACTTTTGATTTTAACTTTGTTCTGTACAAAATTATTCTATTTTAGGGTTTTACATCCCAAATTTAGTCATTTGTCTTTTAATTAGTCAACTTTTTTTTTTTTTTCTAAGTTCATTTTTCAGTGACGATTTTTCCCAGGAATATAACCAGCGCTTTCAAGCACGTGAGTTAGTCATTCAACCTTTATGCCACGGGAGTTGTCTGTTAGGAATAATGTTGTCTGGTCTATTTTTCCTTCTTTTATTATATATATATATATATATATATATATATATATATATATATATATATATATATATATATATATATATATATATATATATATATATATATATATATATATATATATATATATATATTTTTTTTTTTTTTATTTATTTTACCCTTCACCCATCCCACTCACGTGGGGTGGTGCCCGTCACAGTTCGCTTACACCCACACATCTACACTCTATCTCCCCTCCCCCCTCACCACTGCCCTCCATCTCATTCTGTCCTCCGCAACTCTCCTACCTTCGTCCACATTCAAACCTCTCCCCCCCAATATCTCCCTCACCCCATCCATCCACCTCATCCTCGGCCTTCCCCTCCCCCTTCCTCCCTCTACCTCGGATCTCATGACTCTACCCACCATCCTATTCTCATCCATTCTGCACATATGTCCAAACCATCTTAATACACCCTCTTCCGCTCTGCCCACTATATATATATATATATATATATATATATATATATATATATATATATATATATATATATATATATATATATATATATATATATATATATATATATATATATATATATATATATATATATATATATATATATATATATATATATATATATATATATATATATATATATATATATATATATATATATATATATATATATATATATATATATATATATATATATATATATATATATATATATATATATATATATATATATATATATATATATATATATATATATATATATATATATATTATATATATATATATATATATATATATATATATATATATATATATATATATATATATATATATATATATATATATATATATTAAAGGAGGTCATATCTGAGGTCACTCAGTGTCTAGCGGAATTTTATTTTAATTATTTTAAATGTAACGAAGGATAAATTTAGAGTTGCCAGATATTTCTTTTACAATTTTTTACATATAAACACTATATATATATATATATATATATAATATATATATATATATATATATATATATATATATATATATTATATTATATATATATATATATATATATATATATATATATATATATATATATGATAGCTTTGACTTTCGAGAGTTGAACTTTCGCAGCACTCTTAAACCTCATCAAGTTCAGTTAGACTTTCCAACCAATGCATTTAATTGGCTTCGTTGATCTGTCTGTCATTTCTTAAATTTTTTTTATGAATTTTATGTAAAAATTAAAATTTAAAATGTAAATTTTCAAAAAACAAATTTTATTTATTTATTTATTTTTTATTATTTTTTTATTTTTTTATTTTTTTTGCATAATTATATTAAATATAAATATATAAATTTAACATTGAAGTAATAAGTTAAAAAAAAAAAATTTAATATTTTAAAGGTTAAACTTTTAAAATTTATTATTAAAAATTTTTTTAAAAAATTAATGCTAAAAAAAGTTAAATAAAAAGTATGATAAAAAATTACTTGTTTAAAAGTAATATTTTTAATTTTCTTTAAAAATAAATGTTTTTTTATTATTATTATAAAAACAATGCTTTGCTTGTGTGTATATGTGTGTGTGAGTGTGTGTATATGTCTGTTTGTGTTTATGTGTGTATGTGTGTGTGAGTATATGTTTGTGTGTGTGTGAGTGTGTGTATATGTTTGTTTCTGTGCGTATGTGTGTGTGTGTATGTGTGCTTGTCTAATTTTAGCCAAATCTTTATGTTTATGAACTGACTGTGTGTAATCCAATCACCTTTTTAAACAAACTTTAAACTACAGATAAATAATTGTTTGTATAATAAAATATTGAAAATGAATACTATTTTTATATTCAGAAAATATCATTTTAGTTTTTTAATGAATATTTTTTATATTCTGAATGAGTAGCTTTATATGTATAATAATACTTATATTCAGAATGATTACTTTTATTTTAAGAAGGAATATTTTTATATTCAGAAAGAATATATTTTTATTTTCAGAAAGAATAATTTAATATTCAGATGGAATAGTTCTATATTCAAAATGAATATTTATATACATATAGGATACTCTTATTCTTAGAAGGAATAAATTTATATTCATAAAGAATATATTTTTAAGGAATGGTTTTATATTCAGAAAGAGAATATAATATACAGATGGAATAATTTTATATTCAAAATGAATACTTGTATACATAAGAAATATTCTCAGAAGGAAAAATTTTATATTCATAAAGAATATTTTTCTATATATTCAAAAGTAATATTTGATTATTTCTTTATATTTATTTTAATATACAGCCTTTTACAGCTGCCGTGGCATAACGGTAGAACGATTGACTGGTGCTGGTTCGATCCCTTGTGCGGATCTTAGGGAGAAACCTCCAAGAAAGGTCCCCTATTAATTGAATAGGGCAGTGCCCGTGAGGTGAGAAATTTTCTTCTATATAGAAATAATTCTACAAATCCAGTAGTGCAGTTACTAAAATTATTATTATTATTATTATTATTATTATTATTATTATTATTATTATTATTATTATTATTATTACTAGTATTATTATTTCAATAGGTTATAATTTCTCTTCCAATTTTCAGAAAACTTTTTATTCTTATTGTTATTATTATTATTATTACTATTATTATTATTATTATTTATTATTATTATTATTATTATTATTATTATTATTATTATTATTATTATTATTATAGTGAGGTAATATTACTAATCTTTTCTGCATTATCAGACGAATTAGTTGGTATTATTATATTATTATTAGTGCAGTAATATTACTAATCTCATTCTTTATTATCAGACAAATTAGTCTTATTATTATTATTATTATTATTATTATTATTATTATTATAGTAGTAGTAGTAGTAGTAGTAGTAGTAGCAGTAGTAGTATTGTAGTAAGAGAAAGAGAGAGAGAGAGAGAGAGAGAGAGAGAAAAGAGAGAGAAGAGAGAGAGAGAGAGAGAGAGAGAGAGAGAGAGAGAGAGAGAGAGAGAGAGAGAGAGAGAGAGAGAGAGTTCAAATTTTTTATTTTATTTTTATTATTATTATTATTATTTAAAAAATATTTAATTAAAAAAATTAAAAAAAATTAAAATAATTATATATATATATATATATATATATATATATATATATATATATATATATATATATATATATATATATATATATATATATATATATATATATATATATATATATATATATATATATATATATATATATATTGCGTATTAATACAAAGCATTATATTACGCTTACTCTTTTTAGTACATCAATAACAGTAGGCGTACCGTACATAATTATAAATGAGACAGTAGTAATTTACCGTTCGCGATCTTCTTTTTGATTTGGTGTATGGATTGACAGAAAAGGACGGATATGCTGACGTCAGCAGTTTCAACTGAATCTCGTTTGTTAACATGTCCCAGCATGACATCCGACGGTGGCGAAACTTTTGTCTTATATATATATATATTATATATATATATATATATATATATATATATATATATATATATATATATATATATATATATATATATATATATATATATATATATATATATATATATATATATATATATAACGTGAGAGTAAAAAAAATAGATATTTCAAGGTATTTTAAAGCATCTACATGTTTTCTATCTTTAATTTTTTATTATTTTAAGCAATCTAACATTAGATAGTGAGAAAAAAGCCTGATTTTTATCAAAAGCTTCGAAAGTCCTAGTCTTTTCTTTTCTCTGTGTAAGATATTCAAAACCATTTTTGAAAATCATTTTCTTCATACTTTTGAGTCACTCTCTCCCTATAATATTTTTATCAAAACATCACACTACTATTCTAGGAGGGGTAACTTTCTTAGAAGTTTCTGTCTAGTATCCACATTAGAGATCGATCAAGTATATGAATCAATCATTCTCTCGTTATTTCACAGTGTGACATAACTATAGACGATAGGAGCTTCTCTACATTATCAACCATCTAGTCTTTCTCGTTGTCGTTATTCCTATTGTGCCTCTGGTCATCTTGCACAACTGTATCTCGGTACGTAAATCCTTCTGTTTGATTTCATTTTTATCGTATCTTTATGTAAGTTCCTGGTGTTCTTATTATGTACTTTACGTAATTGGTTTTATTTCTGTTCCTCTGCTTTACAGTTTAAAAGAAAGTACTTTTTGTACTGTTTATATGAATGTTTATAAACAGTTTCTACTGTTTATTCTTCATTCTGCCTTCCTATAATTTTATTTTTTTAATATTCTAATACACTATTTTTCCTATTTGAATCTCAAATTACTTTTAAGTAAATAAATAAATAAACAAATAAATAAATAAAAAATAAAATTATTTCTTTAGAGAAAATTTAAATTATTTTAAAAATATTTTAAAAACTGGTTCCTATTATTTATTTCTTAATAAGTTCCTTACTGTACATTTTTTGGTTCTATTATTTACTTGTACGTTACGTTACAGTTTCGCTAAACAATTATATGTAATAATAACAATAATAATAATAATAATAATAATAATAATAATAATAATAATAATAATGATGATGATAATAATAATAATAAATAATAATAATAATAATAATAATAATAATAATAATAATAATAATAATAATAATAATAATAATAATAATAATAATAATAATAATAATAATAATAATAATAATAATAATAATGATAATAATAATAATAATAATAATACTTTTCTATGCTATGATACCTACTCTTCTTCTTCATCGTCATCCATGGCTACTGACGGTGAGATAACAAATTATATATGGAAAATAACTAACTTTCACTTATTACTTAAAAGTAAATACAATATATATATATATATATATATATATATATATATATATATATATATATATATATATATATATATATATATATATATATATATATATATATATATATATATATATATATATATATATATATATATATATATATATATATATATATATATATATATATATATATATATATATATATATATATATATATATATATATATATATATATATATATATAATAATAATAATAATAATAATAATTTATACACTTCACTATTCCGATACTCTTGGAGTAAAAAGACTCCTAATCACTATGTTTTTGCACTTCCTCACTCTGTAATTCACTTTGAAATAAGCTTTTTGAAAGTCGTAAACAAAAACCAGATCAATTTTTTTAAGAAAAACATTAAAAAATTGTTTATGTAAACAAATTTGCAGATACATAGAAAAAAAAGGTACATTTTTTAATTCTGCCCAATCAGAATGTGATATTTATAGGGTATAGCCAATGATAGGCTTGGGGTAGTGTATATATATATATATAAATATATATTAGTAATTTACTTATACTTGTTGCAGAAGTATTCTAACCATTTCCCCTTTTATACCTTTCAGGCGCCTTCGCCAGTAGTTTTCCTGTTCCCCCACTTCTCTCTTCCCAATTACTGGGGGAGGGTAAGAAGACATGGGGGATTATAGGAAAATACTTCCTGATACTTTTCCCTTTCAAAAGGTTCATGGGAATAATTAATTTTAATTTGCTATTATTTCTGTTTTTTAACGTTAATGAACATGCAGTATATATATATATATATATATATATATATATATATATATATATATATATATATATATATATATATATATATATATATATATATATATATATATATATATATATATATATATATATATATATAATAATTTTCTAAGGTTAGTGTTTTTTAAGGTTAGGTTAGGTCAGGTAAGGTTAAGTTAGGCTAGGTTAGGTTAGGTTAGGTCAGGTAAGGTTAAGTTAGGCTAGGTTAGGTTAGGTCAGGTAAGGTTAAGTTAGGCTAGGTTATAATGTATAACGCATTATTATAAGAAATTATTTCCGATATATCGATCAGATTCATTTTATTAATAAGCAATTCAAACCACTGTCTTAAAACGTTAATATACTTTTCTCTTTTAAAGAAAAGGTACTGAGATGTGTTTTTTCTTTAACAGCAACGTTTAGGGAGTATTTAAAAAGTGATATATATATATATATATATATATATATATATATATATATATATATATATATATATATATATATATATATATATATATATATATATATATATATATATATATATATATATATATATATATATATAGATATATATATCACTTCCAGTGGCAAAGCTGATGGCCTAACACCGTATGCCAAAAGAGTTAGGAAGAATCCAAAATGCAGGTTCAAATTAAAAGTCGACATGTACGAATGAATGTGTGAAAGTCAAAGGAAGTTTGTAAAATAAACAAAGGGAGAGTGTTCCAAGGTTTTATCAGTAGAGGAGGAAGTATATTGGGGAAGGAGGTGGCACCATCCGAAACGACGGAATACACCTTCATTGGTCATAGAAGATATCAGGAATTTAGGATATAAAATGCCGCTGCATTCCGGTACCCAATGATATGTTCTTTTTGCCAGTGTCTATGGAAACCCTTTGTTTCACACACCATAACACTATCACACAATCACACACTCTTTTCGAAGAAAAAGAATTAAAATGGTATTGATAAGTTTAGTACGTAAGAAATCAGAAGGGTCAGCTTCCAATAAATGCCTCTCATCCATATCTTCCCACATTACCAACTTCTTTCTTCATTAATTTCTGTAGCATTACACTTTTTGGACACCACCTCTCTTCTCCTGAACCTTGTCTCTTGTTCTTAAACAAAACTCGGGTATCTCAGTACTTGGACAGCAAACCCTACTTTATTCCTATCTACTATCACAATCCTCAATTTTCAGCCATAGGCGGATGTTTCGCTTATAAGGAACATGTAAACAGCGATGCTATCTCTTCTCGTTTTCTAATTTGGAGTCTTTTGTTTATGTATTACCTAATTCTATTGACGGATCTACTGACTCCAAAAACGAACACTTTCTTAATCTTTTGCAGAAATCATCATTTTGGGTTGATTGTAATGTTCATTATCTCCAGTAGCTTTTCTTTAGTTCTCACGTGAATTCTCTTACAACTTTTCTATGCAGAACAATCTTGAGCCGTTGGTGCAACTACCTATCCTTGTCCCTGATTGTCTTGATGGTGAACCCAACATACTTGGTCTTTTCTTAACATCTTATCCTTCTCCTTACACTGTTAAACTCTTTCCTCATCTGATCGCCTTCATATCTCAGTTTCCTGTTCTGTCTCCAAAAGTCTTCCGTACGAATGACCCCATTCTTCGCCATAGAGATGGTTGCCATTTCGGTGCTGTTAACTGATATGATTTACGGTTGTACTTTCTTTTCATTCTCCAAAATCTGATAAATATTGGTTTAACTCTGCTTGTTTGCGTACTACACGACGGAGGGATGTTACCTTTAAAGATTACGGTCGCCTTCAAACTCTACAAACTAAAGCCTCTTGTGTTTCACCCGAAATCGAGCATAATCTATTCTTCAAGACTAAATACTTTTCTCTGTAAAAACTGCAGCATCCTTTCTGGTTCCCCCATCCCACGCTCTTTCTGGCAGTTTGCTAAAAAATGTCTACTCTAACTTGGCTTCTTCCTTCCTCATCATATATCTTATGGTGGCGGTAATACCGTTTTACATTCTACTAAAGCTGAACTCTTCGCTCAGCCCTCCTAGACTAGACTAGAGAGTTCAGAAGAACATTGTTCATTGTAATAGCGATAGTATAAGGAGAGAGATGCATCAATTCGACGGCTAGAGAAATATTTGAGAGAAACAATGAGAGTAGATTAGTTAATAAATTGAAAAGCGTAGACTCTACCTAATCAAGAAGAACATATGTGTGATACCATCTCAGATATGTGATGCATACTCCATAGAAGAGCTAATAACGATTATTCACAGAGCAGTCTACTGAGGCTGTGAAATGAAGTTTCGAAGGATCCTCAGAACACCCATCCCCTCAGGGATGAAAACCAGGGCAAGAAGAAACGCCAAGAATATCAAGGACTGACGAAGGGTAGTGGATTATATATATATATATATATATATATATATATATATATATATATATATATATATATATATATATATATATATATATATATATATATATATATATATATATATATATATATATATATATATATATATATATATATATATATATATATATATATATATATATATATATATATATATATATATATATATATATATATATATATATATATATATATATATATATATATATTATATATTAAACATGTTGCTCTTCTAAATTCATTTATCGCATTTCTCCTCCACTGAGGATAGATCGTTTGACTACTTTCCTCACATTGTTAACCACTTCAGTCATTTCCTACATTAAAATAATATTACCTTCCCTATTTAGACACTTCCTATATTATTTGGGGGGATACATATAAGAGAGAGAATTTTGGCAGGTTTATAACTTTTAATGTTGGTATAGTTTAAATATTTATTTAATCCTATAGAAAAATAATATTAAAATAATGATTATTTAATCTGGCGTAAATAAGTGCGTTTCAAAAACAGTTTGCAGTTATTTTATCGCCCAAACATTTAAGTTACATATTTAAAAAAAAAAAAAAAAAGATATGTGAATTGGACGAACAAAACGTTGAGAAGAATTAAAAACAAATTAAAACTGTAATAATATTTTCTTTTTTGTAATATTAAAACTATAAATTGACGAGAGAAAAAGCTTAAAGATTTTGAAGCTTACTATTTTAAGGAATTGTTTTAAAGTAGGAGATAATAAACTTTATTTATTTCTTTGTAAGGAAATAAAAAGAGCTTAAAAATGGTACGTCTGCATGACCACAATATGACTTACCAAGAAGAAAGGGTTCGGGCCCACTGAATTTTCGACCGGAAGGGGGGGGGGGTCTCTGTGGGATTCTCCCTCTTATCTTAGAGATATAGCTAGAATAAATAGTATGGCTCTACATACAAATATGCAAATTCATGGAACACGAGCATATATACCCCGACCTGTGAGTGGTAACAGTTATATTTTAAATAATTTAGTAAATTATATATTTAGTATCTATGCAATGTAAGCCAATGTTAAATTTGTAGATTAAATACTATAAGAGAAACATTTATATTTATATTTTATATTTGTTTAAGGATATTTTTTTTTATTTCCGTAAAAATTTCTAGAAAAACACATATTAAAATAGTGTGTAATGAACTTGTACTAAAATTGTGATAATAAATCCTCTTTACTCTGAACTCCAAGTTAGATATCGGTACTCGCATATTAGTGTTTGATGCATGTATAAATATCAGTAATAGGCAACTTTCGAATCGGAATCCGGAAACTTTCGAATTCGAATCCAACTTTCGAATCCGAATCCAACAACTTTCGAATTCGAATCCGGCAACTTTCGAATCCGAATCCGAAAACTTTCGAATCTGAATCCAACAACTTTCGAATCCGAATCCAACAACTTTCGAATCGGAATCCGGAAACTTTCGAATCCGAATCCAACAATTTTCGAATCCGAATCCAACAACTTTCGAATTCGAATCCGGCAACTTTCAAATCCGAATCCTTAAACTTTCAAATCCGAATCCGACAACTTTCGAATCCGAATCCGCTTAATTTTGAATTTCTTGAGTCAGAATCGAATCCGAATTCATGAAAAAATCTCCGAGATCGGATTCGGATTCTCCCTTCTCTGATGTATAATAATAATAATAATAATAATAATAATAATAATAATAATAATAATAATAATAATAATAATAATAATAATAATATGTATATAATTTTAATGTCATAATCATAATGAGACTTCAAAATCTTGATAATGTAATATACATTATTAACAACTTAATAATAATAATAATAATAATAATAATAATAATAATAATAATAATAATAATAAATAATAATAATAATAATAATAATAATAATAATAATAATAATAATAATAATAATAATAATAATAATAATAACGTAACATTTTCAAGCATTTAAATAACAACAACAAGAGCATTGTCTCGCGATATCATATTTCGAAATTTTTTTTTCCATTATGAATATATTTGAAATAAAATTTATAACTTTATTAGAAAAATATTTTTCCTTTTGAATAGAATCTACTTTCACTTTTTCTTCCCATCTGTTTTTTTCCATCTTTGCCTTTCTATTTCATTTTTTTATATTTTCGTTTATTATTATTAATATTATTATTATTATTATTATTATTATTATTGTTATTATTATTATTATTTTTGACTTAATATGACAATATAGGAAAAAAATAGCGAACTGAGAGACTAGTTACTTGAAATACAAGTATATATATATATATATATATATATATATATATATATATATATATATATATATATATATATATATATATATATATATATATATATATATATATATATATATATATATATATATATATATATATATATATATATATATATATATATATATATATATATATATATATATATATATATATATATATATATATATATATTCGTTCTCATGGTTTGCTAATACTCCCTCTGAAAAGGCTAATCTCTTCGACCTCTTTTTTTTTCATCTAATTCCCCCTGCTCGATTCTGGAATCCCTCCTCCTACTCCTTCTTCTCTCTGGTATCCCATGTCTCTACCTGTAATTACTCATCATCAGGTGCATGGGATCCTGAAATCTATGAACGTCAGGAAGGCCAGTGGCCCGGATGACATTCCCATTCGTGTTCTGAGGGAGCGCCTGTCCTCGTTCATCTCTACTCTTTATGCCTTAATACTAATACTTTTCCTCAATGCTGGAAGCGCGCATTTGTACAGACTATCCCGAAAAAAAGTAGCCGCTCTGACCCTTCTAACTATCGACCTATAGCTCTCACTTGTGTTCTGT
>SEYY01024622.1:0-2500 GCA_009176605.1 Armadillidium nasatum | reverse complement strand
TGTTTCTTCCTGTTTCCCTGAACTATTCCCTGACCATAACTGACCTTTTTACCTTTATCTAAAACCGAAACTTCGCTCAAACTTAAGCTCTCAAATTCCACTTTTACGATTTCGGATCTAATCCTACTTCTCTATCCCCTTCAACTAATTTACACCTAACATTAATTTTTTCAAAAAGATTTCTGCTGTCTCTAGGCTTAGACTTAGCACTAAGAAGGCCAATGGTCATGATGGTGTTCCTCCTGCGGTTCTCAAAACTTTGCTTCTGCGCTTACACGCTGTCTCGGTAAACTGTTTCGTCTTCAACCTTTCATTATTAGGGTGAACTAATTATTCCTGTGTTTGTGAAGAATGGGAGGACCGTCTCAATCCTCGAATTATCGTAGTATTGCTTTAACATCCGTTCTTTCTAAAGTTTTTGAATCTTTCTTTAACAGGAAGATTTCGAAATATCTTAAATCTTCTAATCTTATCTCAGATCTCCAGTATGGTTTCTGTAAGGAAGACTCTTCTCTCTGACTCTTGGTGCATTGCTTTTTCGCATCTCGGTGAATCTTTTGAAGACTCTTCTCTCTGACTCTTGGTGCATTGTTTTTTCGCATCTCGGTGAATCTTTTGAAGACTCTTCTCTCTCACTCTTGGTGCATTGCTTTTTCGCATCTCGGTGAATCTTTTGATAAGGCATTAGACATATCGAAAGCTTTCGACAGGATATGGTACAACTTCTCTCTTTCGATATTTAACTTGCTCTCTGAATCCTTCTCTCTGACTTCCAATCCAGTCGTTCTACGACAGCTCTTGTTGACAACGACCATTCATTTTTTAAATTCATAAATAGTGTATGTTTCTCAGGGTTCTCTTTCTATAACCAACTCTTTTTCTAGTTTTTATCGATAATCTAACTGTCACCTCGTCTCTTATCCACTTTTATGCTGATGATTCCACTCTTCATTACTCCTTTCAATTTGAAAGACGACCTATTCAACAGCAAGTAGTTACATGTAGAAGGGTGACCCCTTATCTTTCTCGTATCTTATGTTAAGGGAGAGAGAGCATATTTATTTTCAGCTGCTCAAAAATCCAGTTCTTCTATCTAGTTCCTCGACATAATCTTCCACACAACTATAATATTGTGTTCTCTTAATATTTTTTGTGTTTCTTTTTCTCTAAGAGGTTAGATGTTCTGAGGAGCCTTAGAAACAGCTTGTCACCACACCAGTTACTTGCTCTATATAGGGGAGTTGTTCGCCCTTCTAAGTTCGATGGAAAATGCATTTCGTATCTGGGGTGGTTGCACACATACTGCAATCCATCCTTGATAAGGTGGAGTTTGAGGCTTTTCGCTCTATCAACTCTTCTACTCTCAGTAACTCTTCAATTTCTTTTCTGCCGTCATACAATGCACCACTCTCCTTGTACTCTCCTTATGGACTCTGTTCTTCTGAACTCTCCCATCGCTTACCTTCTCCTATGATGAGGGTTTGTACGTCCTGCCTCTCCATACAGTCTCATGCTTTCCCTATTTAACTCTATGACCCCAGACTTAACCTCTTTGCTCATTCTTACATTTACTCTGCAAGTAAAATCTGGAATACACTCCATTGTGCAGTTTTCCGACTTCTTTTGGTTTGAACACTTAAATTTCGTGTATCGCAGAATATCGGCCTTTAATTTTACCATTTTTTTTCGATTCGGCGGAATTTAGCATCCCATCAGCCTTTATCATTCACAATTAATTATACACTGGTCAACAAAAAAAAAAATTTTTTTTTTCTGGCATGGACTTTAAGAACAGTTTTAGACTAATTTGAGGGTGCTGAATTCAAATCTGATATTATATTTTCTCTATCACATCAAGTTTTTGAGCTATAGGTATATATATCCCATTTTCATGAATTCCAAGAAAGAATTATCCTTCTATTCAGTAGTGTAGCAAAAGGGCAGGATTATATGGTTTAGTTTGGTAAATTTACCTTTCATTTAGTCTCCCAATAAACTGGAGAATATCTTCGTTTTCTTTGAACATACATAACATTCCCATTTTTTATGATACGAAAGTAAACAAACAGATTTCAACTTACACAAGATTCGTCAGTGGTAATGGTTTATTGTTGAAATTTATTGAAATTTGTTATTCATTGTTTTTCCTGCTTGTATTTGTCTGCAGGATGTGTTGCTAACAATGGCCTCTACATCTCACAGAAGATAGTGCTCAAATGATCCAAATATATTTTGTTATATCTGTGGAAACTTTACTTTGAAGACTCAGAGGCGCAACATTACTTACTTTTTAAGAGCGAGTATTTTGCGTACTTCAAAGTACCACTTGGAGACAAAGACAAGCATTGGGTTCCTCACAAAGTGTGCAAAACCTGTGTTGAGACCTTGAGATCATGATCTCAAGGAAAGAATGCTAAACTTAAGTTTGTAGTGCCTATGGTTTCATGTAGATGACTGTTATTTCTGCCTTGTCAATGTAAAAGGTTTCAATAAGAAAAAC
>SEYY01024620.1:47500-54451 GCA_009176605.1 Armadillidium nasatum | reverse complement strand
TACCCAATCTGCATAAATATAATATTTAAACAATCCTTTGCACAAATCATACAAAATTCAATGAAGAGTTAGATAATTCTTTCACATTTAAAAGATATTCATTCAAATTCCCATTTATTAAAAAAAAAAAAACATGAGAATTAAAAAGATAAAAAGATTAAAATGTTAAGCATGTAGTACATATTAGCTTTTTATCAACTTTTATAGTAATTTTATCATTTTATCCCTTTTGAAACTTTGGCAAAATAATATTTTATCTCCAGTTCCACTCAAAACTTATTGTTTTATTTTTATTTTTATTTTTTTTTTTTAAAGTTCACATCTCACGGGCATTGCCCTCTACTAGGAGAGGAACTTTTCTAGGTAGTATATACCTAGGATCCCCAAGTGGGATCGAACCGAAGCCCTCAAGCTCTGTAACCTTGCCCCTTATGGGCAATTATTATAAATTAGTATGAGCAATTCTTTGCCCGATTTCTATGGCTTTATTTCTTATGGGCAATTAAAATAAATATGAAATCAAGCTTCTTGACTATTTTAATATAAATTTTTGACTTTTAAGGGCCTATTAACCTTATATATATATATATATATATATATATATATATATATATATATATATATATATATATATATATATATATATATATATATATATATATATATATATATATATATATATATATATATATATATATATATATATATATATATATATATATATATATATATATATAGGGGGAGGACGTAGCGCCGTCCGAAGCGATGTAAGTACCCCCCATTGGGCATAACCCACGGAGTGATAGGATGGGCTAGACCATTCCGTTTCACTCCGTTGCCCTTTGGTTCGTTCCTTTTCGCGTTTCATCTTCTCAGAGGGTCTCTAGTGTACCCTTGACTCACATTGGAGTGCCTATTCTCCAACCTTCCTCCTTCTTCACATGTGTCCTACAATATTTACAAACGCTTACACTTACATTACCTATTTTAAATTAATCAAAAATGGCGAAACTTAAATCTGCCTCGGAGAATCCAAGAGGGGCGGATTCCAAACATAGCCCCTCATCTACTCCTTCCCCCATCACCACTTGGGAGTTGGTGGCCTCCGGTGATGGGGTTGGCGCCACCAAGACCTCTATGCCGGCTTGCCCTGGTGCACGGTCTTCGTTTTTCATTAATTTCTGCAACATTCGCGGTCTTTTTTCTAATCTCCACTTTGTCGAACACCACCTCTCTTCTTCTAGACCTCATCTCTTGTTCTTAACTGAAACTCAGGTGTCTGAGTGCTCTGACAGCAAACCCTACTCTGTTTCCTCCTACTGTCTCTATCCTCAATTTTCAGCCAAAGGCGGATGTTGCGCATATGTGCGCAACGATGTTGTCTGTTCTCGTGTCTCTAATTTGGAGTCTTCTGAATTCTCAACTTTATGGCTCAAACTTTCTTGCAATTCTACAACTAAATTCATTTGCTCTGTCTACTTATCCCCTAACTCTACAGACTATCCAAAATTCTTCGACTATCTTAACTCCAAAATAGAACACATTCTTTCTTCTTCTCCTTTCTCTGAAATCATCATTTTAGGTGATTTCAATGTTCACCACCGCCAATGGCTTTCATCTAGTTCTCAAGATCCAGCTGGTGAACTCGCCTTCCAATTTTCTATCCAGAACAACCTTGAGCAGTTGGTGCAACTCCCTACCCGTATCCCTGACCGTCTTGGTGATGAACCCAACATTCTAGACCTTTTTCTAACTTCTAATCCTTCTCCTTATACTGTTAAACTCTTTCCTCCTCTGGGTTCATCCGATCACCTTCTTATCTCCGTATCTTGTCCTGTCTCTTCAAGTCTTCCGCAAGAACGGCCCCCGCCATCGGCGAGGAGACGTTTCTGGCATTTCGGTTCCACTAACTGGTCTGACTTGCGGTCGTACTTTTCTGATTTTCCATGGAATGATTACTGTTTCCGTGGGAGGGGTCCCTCGGAGTGCGCTGAGCGCATAACTGAGGTGATTCTCTCTGGCATGGAGGCGTACATTCCATATTCTTTCCCTTCCACTAAACCTAATAAACCTTGGTTTAACTCTGCTTGTTCTCGTGCTATCCGCCGCAGGGATGCTGCCTTCAGGGACTACCGTCGTCTTCAAACTCCAGAATCTCATGCATCTTATATTTCATCCCGGAATCGTGCAAAATCTATTCTTCGAGATACTAAAAACTCTTTTCTCCGTCGCAAATGCAATAATCTTTCTGGCTCCTCTTCCTCTCGCCCTTTCTGGCATTTTGCAAAAAAAGTCAACTCTAACTTTGCTTCTTCCTCTTTCCCTCCTCTAGTATCTTCTGACGGTACAACTGCCGTTTTGCCTTCCTCTAAAGCTGAACTCTTTGCTCAAACTTTTGCCTTAAATTCAACCTTAGACGATTCCGGAGCTGTTCCTACTCCTTCAACCCCCTCTAACTCATTTATGCCTAAAATTGTAATTTCTTCTAAAGACGTCACTTCTGCTCTCTCTGAGCTTAATACTAAGAAGGCGTACGGTCCTGATGGTATCCCTCCTGTGGTTCTCAAAACTTGTGCTTCCGAGCTTGCACCCTGCCTTGGTAAACTATTTCGTCTATGTCTTTCTACTTCAACCTTCCCTTCTTGCTGGAAACGTGCGCTCATTCAACCTGTGCCGAAGAAGGGGGACCCCTCTCAGCCCTCTAACTATCGTCCTATTTCTTTAACCTCCGTTCTTTCTAAAGTTTTCGAATCTATCCTTAACAGGAAGATTTGGAAACATCTCAATTCTTCTAATCTTATCTCAGATCGCCAGTATGGCTTTCGAAAGAAACGCTCTACTGGTGATCTTCTTTCCCTTCTCTCTGACTCTTGGTCCTCCGCTCTTCGGCATTTCGGTGAATCTTTTGCTGTAGCGCTGGACATATCGAAAGCTTTCGATAGAGTCTGGCACAAAGCTTTGATTTCCAAACTTCCCTCTTTCGGAATCTATCCTTCTCTCTGTGACCTTCTCTCTGATTTCCTTTCCGGTCGTTCTATAGCAGCTGTTGTAGACGGCCACCGTTCATCCTATAAATCTATTAATAGTGGTGTTCCTCAAGGATCTGTCCTATCCCCAACACTTTTTCTGTTTTTCATTAATGACCTTCTCTCTATTACTTCATCTCCTATCCACTCCTATGCTGATGACTCCACCCTTCATTACTCTTTTCATTTTGAAAGACGCCCCTCCCAGCAACAGTTAATAGAGGCAAGGAGGGTGGCCTTGGAGCAACTAACCTCTGATCTATCTCTCATTTCTAATTGGGGCAAAGAAAACATGGTCGTTTTCAATGCCTCAAAAACTCAATTCCTCCATCTCTCTACTCGACACAATCTTCCACACAACTACGATATCTTCTTCGAAAACACGCAACTCAAACCTTCATCTCTCCTTAATATTCTCGGTGTTTCTTTTTCTCGTGATCTTTCTTGGAAAGATCACATTACCTCTCTTTCTAAACAAGCTTCTAAGAGGTTGGGTGTTCTGAGGCGCCTTCAGTATTTCTTCACACCACCCACAGTTGCTTGCTCTGTATAGGGGTGTTGTTCGCCCCTGTATGGAGTATGCGTCACACATCTGGGGTGGTTCCACACACACAGCTCTCCTGGAAAAGGTGGAGTCTAGAGCTTTTCGCCTTATCAATTCTTCTGCTCTCACTAATTCTCTCCAATCTCTTTCTGCCCGTCGAAATGTTGCGTCACTCTCTCTCTACTATCGCTATTACAATGGACACTGCTCTTCTGAACTCTCTCTCGTCGCATACCTCCTCCATTAAGAAGGGTTCGTGCGACTCGTCTTTCTACACAGTCTCATCCTTTCTCTGTCCAACTCTCTGACCCCAGACTTAACCTCTATGCTCAATCTTTCATTTACTCTACTGGTAAAGTCTGGAACACACTTCCTTCATCTATTTTCCCAACTACCTATGACTTAAGCACCTTTAAACGCCGTGTATCAGGTCATGTCGGCCTTTAATTTGACCATGTTTCCGACTTTCCTCCCAACTCTGGTGGAACAATGGTAGGCCTCTGGCCTTTGCCCACCAGAGGAGAAATAAAAAAAAAAAAAAAAAATATATATATATATATATATATATATATATATATATATATATATATATATATATATATATATATATATATATATATATATATATATATATATATATATATATATATATATATATATATATATATATATATATATATATATATATATATATATATATATATATATATATATATATATATATATATATATATATATATATATATATATATATATATATATATATATATATATATATATATATATATAGTAATAATAGTATATATATATATATATATATATAATAGTTATATATATATATATATATATATATATATATATATATATATATATATATATATATATATATATATATATATATATATATATATATATATATATATATATATATATAGTAATATATGAGCATTTTGCCTTGTTATTTTGAAAATATGATTTTAAATGTATAGAAAACGATTTATGCTTAATTTGAATAACTGAATTTGATACATTTACACTATTATAATATTATTTAATCCATAATTATTTCTATTTAGTAAATGGCCTCTCTTTGCATTATCATTTAGGAACATACATAAAAATAGGGACAGGTGGTGCGTTTTATTATGGTAGCATATCAAAAAGAAGATAAGCGAATGAACCCTTTATAAATGATAAGAGACAGTGTGGGTGAAAAGGCCCCCGGGGACTCCTTGATGCGAGGGAGCACAGGATATTTGGAGGGTCCCGATAGACCATTCTGCGAGTATAAAAAGAAAATTTTATATATATAACAAAGTAGTTTTATATATATATATATATATATATATATATATATATATATATATATATATATATATATATATATATATATATATATATATATATATATATATATATATATATATATATATATACATGAGAGGACCTCATGGAAGAACTTGCCTAGAGAGGGGGAGCCCATGGAAGATCTTGCGGGAGGGGGGGGCCCAAATGACCTTAGCGCCACCTCTGACAGGAGACCATATAAAATGGTTCGAGCCTTAAAATGAATTTTTACAGTGAAGGCGGAAAATATTTACGGTAAAAAAAAAAAAAAAAAAAAAAACTATTTACAGTGTTCTGATGTTTTTTCCCCCCTTCTCTTTGACTCTTGGTCCTCCTCTATTCGGTATTTCGGTAAATCTTTTTCTGTCGTCCTGACACTAAGCTTTGATATCCAAACTTCTCTTTTTCGAAATCAATCCTCCTCTACGTGTCATTATATCTGACATCTTTTCCGGGAGTTCTTTAGCAGCTGTTGTTGGCAGCCACCGTTCTTTCTTTAAATCTATTAATAGTGGTGTTTCAAGGATCTTCTATCCCCAACTCTTTTTCTACTTTTCATTAATAACTTTCTCTCAATCACCTATTCATCCCTATGCCGAGAGTTTACTTTTAATAACTCCTTTCGGTTTGAAAGATGCCCCTTCCAACATTAGATATTTGATGCAAGGAGGGTGGCTTTGGAGCAACTAACCTCTACATCTCTCGTATTCCAAATAAGGACAGAGTAAACATGGTCAAAAACTCAATTCCTCAATCTCTCTTCTCGACACTAATTTTCACACAACTTTGGCATCTTCGAAAATATACAGCTCAAACCTTCGTCTGTCCTTAATATTGTGGGTGTTTCTTTCTCATGTGGTCTTTCTTGAGGGATCACATTATTTCTCTTAATAAACAAACTTCTAAGAGGTGGGGTGTACTAAGGTGCCTTCAGAGTTTCTTCTCGCCACTCCTGTTGCTTGCTTTTGATAGGGGTGTTGTTCTGTCCTCCATATAGTATACCTTGCACATTTGGTTTGGTTTCAGTCATATAAATCTCATTGAAAAGGTGGAGCCTAGAGCTTTCCGTCTTATAAACTCATTAACTCTTATTAACACTTTACTGACTCTTTCTGCCCATCAAATTATTGTATCACTCTCTCTATACTATCGCTATTACAACAGACACTGCAGGCATTTACCTCCTTCCCTGATAAAGGCGCCTTTATACACAGTCTGTCCAACTCTCTGATCACAGACTTAACCGATATGCCCAATCTTGCATGTACTCTACTGGTAAAGTCTGAATACACTTAAATTATCTACTTCCTCAACTTCCTTTGACTTGCACATCTTCAAACGCAGTGTATTGGTACATGTCAATCTTTAATTAACCACGGTTCTGATATTTCCCGACTTTGGTGTAAATTAGCAGGTCTCTGGCCTTTGCCTCCAGAGATATATATATATATATATATATATATATATATATATATATATATATATATATATATATATATATATATATATATATATATATATATATATATATATATATATATATATATATCACAAAGACAGGGGCTTATTTTTTGTATAAAGAGTTTAAATGAAAATCTCTTGTCTCTTTGGTAAGTATTTCGTATTTATTAACTCTTATATAAAGAGTCAATAGATACAAAGTCTATTTTGAGTGAGCTTCAGAAAAAGAGCTTTGAAGAAGTTCAGAAAACAAGTTATTTTAATTTACATACGACCTTGTCTCTAATTTAGATAAATTTAATAACTCAATTGCAATCCAGTATATATATATATATATATATATATATATATATATATATATATATATATATATATATATATATATATATATATATATATATATATATATATATATATATATATATATATATATATATATATACTTAGAAAGGAGGTCGCAACCCACCTGCTTTTTAGAATTTTATCAAGAGAAAACTAATATTGTTTTTATTGTTATTATAAATAAAGATGAAATTTGCTTTACGGAAACGGTAAATAATCTTAATAATATTT